>CABHPQ010131027.1:0-16990 GCA_902168405.1 Peromyscus aztecus | reverse complement strand
TGGGTATCCCATGAGATGTGCATTTGGCAGATCCACCCTCACCCTAAAAGGGTCCCATACCACAGAAGACCCCCTCTTCAGAGGGGAGTGTTGGTCTCTAGAGTCCAGAACACAGCAGCTGAGTGGGAGGGTCCTATGTGGAGTTGACGCTCAGACACAGACAGGTGCAGGCTGGCTCAGGTCTGGGACTGCTGTTTCCTTGTTGATGTGACCCAGTGGCTGGCTTTGCTTGTTTGCTTTTAGAAACACCACACAGCACGGACTGTTGCTGCACGGAGTTACAGAAACAGGTGGGTACAGTTCCCTCACTTGGAGCCGCACTCCTAACATTGTGAGAAAGTCAGTTAACTGTTTTCTTTTCATCTGTAGATTGAAAAACATGAACAGATTCTTCTCTTCCTCTTAAACAATCCAACCAACCAAAATAAATTTATAGAGATGAAAAATCTGCTGAAAAGCTAAGTAAGTTTCATGTTCTGCCCCTTCCGTGATTGCCCATAGAATGCCTGCAGCCATGCTGCCAGGATGGAGCTGGGCACCTTGTGAGGCTGTGCTTCTTTGGGGTGCCCTGACCTAGTTTGCTCCAGTGTTCTTGCTCTGACAATTTTCCTCAATGCTCCTAATGCACCTGACTCGGGCTCCACGTGTGGAAGCCTTTTCTTGCTGTCTGACTTTGAAGTTGCTCATGTTATCAGTACCTAAAGATAGGCATGGGTTGAAGCTTAGACTCAGACTGTGTCCGGCCTCACTGGGACTCTGCTGCAGTACGTTAGCACTTACCTGGGGGTAAGGATGGAGAAGAACGAGAAGCAGGTGCCCTCTCCAGCCTGTGTACTGATGGAGCAGGCCATGCTGACTGCGCTGTTGAAGGAATGTGCTCTGGCTCCTTTCCAGCAACCCTACTACCCCCTACACACACCCTTTTCCACTGTCTGGATCCCGTTGTAACAGGGCCACTAGGAAGTACTCTATAGCCAGCAGCCAATTGGAACTTGTGGTCAAAAAGAAACTGCTCTTACTTCCCCTGGCCTTCAATTGACCTAAGAGCAGCGCTGGAGGAGCCCTTGGAGGCCACTGCAGTGGCTCTCTGGGGTCCTCTGGAGCAACTGTGCTGGTATGGCTTTGATGTGGCCCACTTTGTTGTGTTTATTCTTGAGGAAGCACTGTTGAGCTCTAAGCCAGATGCCAAGAGCAACAGTTCTCACTGTCACGATTTAATGTCTTCATAAACTTGATTTCTGGTTTGTGTGCTTGAACTTAAAATCTTGAGTTTAGTGGTGATTTTAAACAGATAGAAGAGAACCTGCTGTGAGTGACACAGCTTCTGGAGTTGGCCCAGCACCAAGCACACCTGTTTAATCACCACTCAGCTCATTTGTACTTCTGTCTGTTGGTGTGTGCAGTGAGCTTCCTTTAGAAAGACACTGAGAATTTCAGATAAAACTAGTATTTTTTAATTGTGTCTAGGAAATTAGAGAGAGGGCCGAGTACCTTAAAAGCTTGATTTAGAGCATACACTAGTCCCCTGCCCGTCTTAGAGCTTAAGGTGAGGAGCCGTCTCTGGCTGCGGTGTGTGTGCTGGGCTACAGCCTCTTCCTGGGTTAGTTCAGATCTGCAGAGCGTGGAGTTGGGAGGTAACATCAGGGATCATACATTTTGTTCTCATTTTGATGGAAAATACAGTTGAATATTTATTCTCACCATGATCTTTCTACAAGTAGAGAACTGTGTTTAAAATTTTGAGACTCTGCTGGGCAGTGGTGGCGCATACCTTTAATCCCAACACTCAGGGAAGCAGAGGCAGGTGGATCTCTGTGAGTTCGAGGCCAGCTTGGTCTACAGAGCGAGATCCAGGACAGGCACCAAAGCTACACAGAGAAACCCTGTCTCGGGAAAAAAAAAAAAAAAAAAAGAAAAAAAAAAAAAACCCAAAAACTGAGACTCTAATACCTTGTTTTGTTGTTGTTGTTTTTAATAATTACGAGTCAGGGGACTTGAGGCAAGGTGATTGTGAGTGTTAGGGCAACTTGGTCTAACAAGACCCTGTCTACAAATTATTATTATATAATTACATAAAAAGGTGTTACTCAATTTTAAATTTCCTAAATAGGAGTGCTAATATGTTTTTTAAAGAGATAAGTAATACAAAATTTGTTTTTATATTTGGAAAGAGCTCCGATGGCTGCATCGTATGTTTGTGAAGGAGTATAGTTTTCTCTGATTAATGCTAGTATCTGTAAAAGTTAAACACTGTTGTGGTGTTTAGTGTTTTATCTGACAGGTGTACTCTAAATTTACATAATGGTAGTTAAGGTACTTGGTGTGCTTGTACTTAAAACTTGTGAACCACAGTGCTTTTTACGTAAACCATAATGATGGTGGATTCTTCTCTTCCAGAAGCAGCGTCTCTGGGAAATGAGCACTCAGGAGGAAGAAACAGCAGAAGCTAGACTTGAGAGAGAACTGTCTCCTCCTCTCCCTTTAGTGACCTCAGCCCCTCCACCTGTACTTGCTTCACTTTGTTCTGTTGGGTTGGTTGCCCCCCCCCCCCCCTTTCTTTTCCACAATACATGAATCTCACATGAGAGATACATAGACTAGCCAGGCGTGATGGTGCATACCTGTAATCCCAGCCTTGAGGGGAATGAGGCAAGAAGACCTTAAGTTCAAGGCCAGCATGGGCCGCACAGTTTGATGCTTTCTCAGTTTACGAGGAGACTAGGGTGTGAGGCGCCTTCTACTAAGTCTGTGTGTTCGCTCCACTGAGTATGGAAGCTAGAGCCGCGCATGTGCTAGGCAAGCGCTCTACCTGTGAGCTACAGTCCCAGCTCTAGCATCTCCTGCTGTGTGAAAGTGTTGAAGGAAATAAGTCGGTGGTAGCATTGGATAGGTCTAGTTGGTGGATAGATGGGCTTCAGCATTGTCTGCACCTTCAGACGTTTGCCAGTGAGACTCCCTGTCATCCTCTGCCTCTTCCCGTAATAAACGCTGTTTGGTTCCTTTGCTTCTGAGTTGTGTGCTCCCATTTTGTGGCTCGTGGCTTGCGGCTTGTTCCAAGGACATACGCCCTTCTCGTCTTGGCTGTGGAGTGTGCTCATGAGCTCAACCACCGATCCTGCCCTCCACATGCCCTTCTGCAGTTT
The DNA here is from genome assembly GCA_902168405.1 of Peromyscus aztecus. Lineage (NCBI taxonomy): Eukaryota > Metazoa > Chordata > Mammalia > Rodentia > Cricetidae > Peromyscus > Peromyscus aztecus. Next base: position 13,847 of record CABHPQ010131027.1, on the reverse strand, counting down.
TCTGACTAGTTTGTAGCCATTTGGACTTCTGCTCTAGAAATAATTTACTATTTTCTGAGACACAAATTCAGTTATCAATTTAAATTAAAAAACTGAGAGCACATTTATTTTCTCACAGCACATAATGAGATTCTCCTAAACTCACCCATGTGCAGAATTGTGAGTCAGCACCTTCCTGACGGCCCCATAGTTTCTGTTGCAATTGTCCACGGTTTCCTATCAGACTGTGGCAACCTAAGAAGACATCGCCAGCTCGGAGTCGATTGGTAAGAGCTGGTGTGAGTGGGCTTGTTATTTTTTCCTTTTTTCTTCATGTACTGGCAGTGTGTGTCAGCTCTGCTGTCAACTAGAACCTTCCTTCATGTAAAAACGTTGCTGGGTACTAAAACAGAGACCATGTCTCCAACAGGTGACCTTCTGGACACAGAGGCCTGACAGGTGTCTAGACTTCAGGGAAGAGGCCTGTTTGGTGGATTAAAGGACTGTCTCATGTAGGAGAGTTACTCATACGCACTTTGTTTACTTGGGATTCTTTTTCTGTAGCTGCTTAGAATTGTCAAAGGCTCAAAATTGAGAGTGGAAGTGATTAATACTCTTGAAATTTTGCCCTACTATATACAGTGAATCCTATCTAGATTCATCTAGAGCAGCAGTTCTCAACCTGTGGGTTGAGACCCCTTTGAGGGGGTTAAATGACCCTTTCACAGGGGTTGCCTAAGAGAACATATGATTCATAGCAGTAGAAAAATTATAGTTAGGAAGTAGCAACAAAAATAATTTTATGGTTGAGGGTCACCACAACAGGAGAAATTGTATTACGGGGGTCACAGCATTAGGAAGGTTGAGAACGACTGATCTAGAATCTGCTACCAAATTCCTGACAGGACTGAAGTTCTTGTGAGCCTGCCCACTGGAAGCATCTTGCTCTGTGTTTCTGGGCTCATCACCAGCACACACACCTGCCTGACTTGGGCAGGTGGGACCAGCAGTAGGTGCAGTGCCCTACTGGGCGAGCTGGACAGAGGCAGGCGTTAGCTCACAGTTTTTCACATGGTTGAAGTTACCGTGTAGACCTTCCAGTCATCTTCCCCAGGGAAGCCACGGCTTTCATGCATCCTAAAACTGGCTCCAGGCAGGATTGTAGCTGCCCAACCTGAGTTGTTTCCCAGAACTTGCTTTTAACTCTGACCTTCAGGTGATGCCAAAAGTGTTAAAACTTTGTGGTGGTAACAGTGCTCACCCCTCTGGTGAGAACCTTCCAGGGCATGAGAGCCCCTAGAGCTTGTTACAAGTCAGGTGTATCCCTCTCCAAGGTGTACAGCTGTCTGTCCTTGAGACACTTGTGAGAACTGAAAGCAAGTGGATGATCCAGGTGATGTGGAGAGATGGCCGCAGCCGAGAAGTACTGCCAATGTGGTGGAAGAGCTGGCTGTTGAGTGCTGATGGAGTGTTGGCAGACTCAAACCTTTGTCTTCGTAGAAACTTCACTTGATTGAGCTAAAAGTCACCTTCCCAAAGGCACCTGTGTATACAGCACAGCTCCTCTCCCCACCTTAAGAAGTTGAGATGCGTGACTTCACTCAAGAGGGCTTTGAGATGATGCCATTTCCGCCCCTAGAGTCCCCACCACAGCTTTGTTCTTGTTTCCGTTCTCAACCCCACCTCGCTGGCTTGACCTGCAGCCCCTGAGGTGCACTGCACCGGCTCCCTTAGGGTCCCGGTGGACGATGCCAGATTGCATCGTTCACTGCTCCAAAGTGCTCCAGATGGGCCGCTTTGTGGGCCTGAGTTTGCCTCTCCCCTTTCATCATGGAGGTGAAAAATTAGGATGGGGTGCTACAGAGTCAGGAATGACGACACCCCTCTACCATCAGGAGATCAAAGGTGGAGCATGTTTCCATGTTAGAAAACCAACAGGCTGCAAGGATGGCTGGGGAGCACTGAGATGTGACCCCAAAGCCATGGTCATTCCACCACACTCCAGTCTCAAGAGTGGTGAAGTTCTCACTCATCTCTGCTTAGAACTCACAGCTGTCGTGTGTGTGTGTGTGTGTGTGTGTGTGTGTGTGTGTGTGTGTGTGTGTAGCTGAAACACTACAGGGCAATTTGTGAAATCATACATGAAAAGAGCAGCTGGGTGGTAGTGGTGCACACCTTTAATCCTAGCACTCCAGAGGTAGGTGGGTCTTTGAGTTCAAGGCCAGCCTGGTCTACAGAGTGAGTTCCAGGACAGCCAGTGCTACACAGAGAAACCCTGTCTCAAAAAATACAAAAACAAAAAGAAGCAGTTACTCTGTGTAAATAACTAAGCATTGGGGCTAAAAAGATAAGGCAAAGAAAGCAAAGCTCATGAACTTTGGATAATGTCCTGCAGAATGACTCTCAAATCCTCAGGAAGAATGGAAGGGCTATTGTGTCAAGCAGCTGTGCCTGGGCTAGTGACTTCTCCACTGAACCCCTCGAATTAGTCCTGAAAGCCTCTGGGCAAGACTCTGGTGAAAAGTCTGCAGCAGCTGTTGCTTCTGAGCCAGGCTAGCATTGTGTGGGGGCAGTTGGTGTGGTAGATAGAACACACACAGGCAAGTGCTGTATTCCCAACCTGTGTTGACGTTTTAGTCATGAGGTGGAATGTGAAGTGTCCCCAATTAGGTAAAAAAAAAAAAAAAAAAAGGGAGGGAAGAGGCCCCCAGAGTTGAAATAGGGCTTTTCCATGATAAGCATGACTAGACAGAAGTTCAGGGAGATGGAGGATGTCAGCGGTGACTTCCTCCGGGCTGCTGTCTGGAGCAGCACAGGCTACTTGCCACATGTAGGCTCAGTACAGTGTGCACTGATGACATGTTGAGATCTTGGAACTTGGGGGTTAATATTAAGATGGACTTCATCTTTCTGTAGCCACTAAAACATTTAGAAGTCCACGTGTGCCCTGCATTTCTCTGAAAGAATGCTGGCACAGAGGCAGAGACCTTCTCTCACCTTCACACTCAGCCTGTGGTGTACTCAGGAGGCAAATCCACACCGTGACAATGCGCGTGGTGGTCTCGGCACTGCTTAGGAGTGATGCTGTTTTTACCTTTGTGTGCTCCAGTAAATGCTAATGGAAGGGGTGGATTGAGTGAAGAAGAGAGAAGAAAAAACCTTTCTCCCTCTCCAGGAAGTTTGCAACATCCCTGGAAGCTGCCTGGCTGGAAGAGTTGGAAACCAACTGACAACTACAGAATGAAATGCAACAAATGTTAAAAAGGAGATGTAAATCCAGGTGTGGTAGCTCATGTCTTTAATCACACCACTTGAGAGGCAGAGGCAGGTGGACCTCTGGGAATTTGAAGTTAGCCTGGTCTATAGAGCAAGTTCCAGGACAGCCAGAGCTGTTATACAGAGAAACCCTGTCTCGACTCTCCTCCACCCCCAAAAGGAGGTGTAAAAATACAAAATTTGGTATTTACCTGCCAGGTTGACATTTATAGGAATTGTGGGGAAGGGTGCAGAAAATAGGCCAGCTTCCTGGAAGGCAGTTTGTTAATATGTTAAAAAAAATTAAAAAAAAAAAAGATCTTTGGTCAAGGCCTAGTGGGTAAAGACACTTTCAAGCATGCCAATGTGATTTCAATCTTCAGAACCTATATGGTAGAAGGATAAAGCTCCCCCAGATTGTCCTATGACTTCGCATGAGACACCTGCATACATACAAACAGCTGTTTAAAATGTAATCCTTGAATTATATATAAATTGTAGCCTAGGAATTTACTTAGTTTCCAGATGTAATTGGGTGACTCTACAAAGTTATCTAATTGCAGTGTTGATCTTGAGACTTTAATCAAGCCTTTAATCCCAGCACTTGGGAGGCAGAAGCAGGCAGATTTCTGTGAATTCCAAGCCAACCTAGTCTACAAAGTGTACAAGACAGCCAGGGCTACACAGAGAAACCTTGTCTTGAAAAACAAAGCAATGTGGATATGGACAATTACACATCAACAGAATGAACCAAGTCTTGTTAGAGGAAATGCCAGTCTTTTCCAGTGGCCTGCAGCTGAATAGCAGTGACTTTTAAATTTGCTTTCTCCTGTTTTCTATTTTTTAATTTTTCCAACGAGCACACACTATATAATTTTGATGTATGAAAATGATTGAGAGTGTATGTGCCCAGAGTACATGCCAGAAGGCACATCGTTTTGTTCTGTTACACTTAATTAAATACCAGGCACCTTTCTAAGTTAAAAGGAGAATGCTGGCCAAACGGTCTGATAATTACCCAACTGCAATACCTAACAGGCAGGTTGGCAAAAGACAGAAGCCATGACAAATAGAAACGATGCCAAAGTCAACATTTTCTTAGGAGTGGGATCGATAAAGCCTGCAGAGTAGCCAGCGCGCGCTGTGACCATGGTCGTACGGATATGTTTACGGTGCTGTGGTTGCGGGTCGCTGGGTAGGGCGAAGGGCGAGGCGGGCGCGGTTCCCGAGAGCAGCGGTTACGCCTCCGCCGAATGCCCGGGATGCCCACGGGCTGCTCCGGAGCAGCCAGCACCACCTCAGCAGGGAAAGACCCAGGTGTCCCTCGTGGCTGCGAGCCGCAGCGCCCCCCTGGCCCGAACCCAGCCTGCGCCTCCGGCAGAGCAGCTGTGCGCTCCGCGGATGGGAGCCCCACGCCTCCGAACAGGCGGGGCGGGGCGGGGCGCACCCCTGCGAGTGGAGCCCCTACCTGCCGCGCCGCGCCGGGCCGAGCGCCGCTGGCTTTGTTCGCTTTGTCTGCGCGCACCTGAGTGGCCTGCGGGGAAGGTCGCCATCCCAGAGAGCGTACCCGGCGCCGCACCAGGTAAGGAGTGCTGGCTCGGGGGCTGTGGGTGGAAAAACCTGAGTTGCCTGGAGCCGTCGTGGGGACCCCTTCCCTGGCGGCCGTGGAACGGGCTGTAGTTTCGAATAAAAGCTCTGGGAATGTGTGCCCCACTGTAAGCACACATGCTACAGCATTTCCTCGCGCTTTTCCAAACCAGGCAACCTCGTCCTCCCAAAGAAGTCGCTGCGGAAGAACTCGAGGGAGGTTCGCTGCTCTCAGAGAGAGGGCAAGGGTTAGGCTTTTCGCAGAATGCACATGCGGGGGACTTGTCCACCTTCCAGCTCCCCGCAGCAAACAGCTGGCTCAGCTCTGCCCCTGCCCCTTCTCCAACCTGCCCTGGACCAGGCCCTTGGTGGCCTGCTGAGACAAAGTGGGGGGTTTCCGGCACATTGAAAACCTGAAGTTTAAAAATCTGGGCACTAGAGAGAAGAAAAGGGACGATGGCACCTTGCTGCCTTTGCTTACAGCATTGGCTACTTCAGCCTAGACTTCTCAGGGGGACCCCGCTCCGGAGAGTGAGTAATTATCAGTGGTATGACTTCTACTATAAGCTCTCTTGATTAAATAAACCTGAGACCCTCTGGATGCTTATAGATTCAGTCCCGAAACCCTGAGCTATTGATGAAGAGGGCGTGTGTGAAAGCCAGTGTTCTGCAACAGGACTGTGATAGAACTGCCAATTAAAAACATTTCCCCCAGGAAGACTGTTTAGAATGCCCATTGTGTCATCCGCACAAGGCCATCATAGGGAAATGCAGGAGGAGTCGCCATGTCTGCATTTCGCTGTCTGGCACCTGGGACCCTGCTCCTAGAACAGCTGAATACACTTGAAGTCTCTGTCTTCAGCCCAGCCTAGATGAGGCCTTTTCCTCCTCCAGCTGTGCGCTCCCCACCCTCCCACCCCCCACCCCCGACTGTAAGTTACAGTTGCTGCTGTTGGTCTGCTGGTCTGTGTTAGTAATTGCTGCTCTTTACTGGGGCTCCTCTAATCTGTAATTAGGAAGGGTAGCCTTCGCCGGAGGGGGCCTTTGAACTGGGTTCTGTGGCATTCTGCCAACCTTCTCAGGCGAAGAGGTGGATAGTGTCACCTCTATTATAGAGAGAAGAGAGCTGAGAGGCGGAAGTGAAAGAATTTACCAGAACGGCTCATGCTCGGGTCTCTTGTGGGCCTGTTAATGCTTGTTCTACTCCACCTAGATATTGCACCTGTACTGACATGGCCGAGAGGACCTGGGCTGGACCCCAGGTATGCAGTTTGCTAGTCCTGTGCCCTTAGGTCCTACCTTCTTCCAGGCTGTTTCCTCCTCTGTGGAAATGGATGTGCTCGCGTGAACCCTATAGGACTGAATATTGTTGAGTGAAATTGGTGAGTTGAGTGTCAGGATCTCTTAACATCAGGTAGAAAATGAACTTCCTCTCAAGGTTTTTCTCATGTTGTCTCACTGTTATAACAGCAAGATCCTAACCATTCTACTGAGATGAGGTTGGTGCTTGCCAAGCCCTACCTGCTGGAAGCAGAGCTGGACTGGAATCCAGTCTCCAGACATAATAGCCTGTGTGTTGTCCCCCACCTCCATGTTCCCCTGGGTTTACAGCTCTACAGAGCATGAGTCCTGAATGATGTAGAACAGCCAGGTGAGCCTCGAGCTCTGTCTGATCTACAAACTTCTTAGCAGATGTGGAGAGAATGGGAGCCTCTGTGATATGTCAGTCTTCCAGGGACTCCCTGGTGACACCACCATGTTCATCCTGTTCTGCTGATGGCTGCCTGCGAGACTGAAGGTTTGCTGGCTCTCTTTAAGGAGGGCACGGCCTTTCCTAGGAAGCCTTAGAATGTTTTCCCTTGCTGGGAATGGTGATGCATGTTTGTGGTTCCAGCTACCTGAGAGGCTGAAGCAGGAGGATTGTTTGAGTTTAGCAGTTCCTGCCCAGCTTAAGAACATAGCAGTACCCTGTCTAAAACAGACAGACAGAAGGGATAGCAGGGAGGGAGGGAGAGGGGAAAGGGGAGGGCAGGAGGAGCTCTCTCTAGCATATCATACTAGGAAAAAAAAAGCTGTCCTCTTGTCTTGGGTCTCTGGGCCTGAGAAAGATATTTTATGTGAAAGACAAGGAAGATGATTGTTAGAGCAAAAAACAGCAAGGACTTCCTGGGCACCCTGGAGCCGTCCTCTGATTTCAGTCTCCCTGTTCGGGCATTGGCTGTTAGAAAGAACTCAGGTTTCCTTCCTGCAGATTGGGGAAGGCTTACAGGGAACACTCTGATATTTGTGGAAGAAATTTTCTTTTCTAACGAGGTAGAAGTGGTCTTCCTTTTCCTGCACTCTTCATATCTGATGATGAGGAAAGATGGGCACCGCCCTGCAAAGCTGCCCTCGGTGATGGTCTTTAAAAAGCAGCCTTGCTTTGGCTTTTGTTCCTTGCTGTGTCTGAGAAATGCAATTCTTAGTGTGTGTACAATGGAATGATTTAGCAACAGACCTCACTCACCTGGTGCAGGTGTTGCAAAGGTGTAGCAATCAGATGGGACGATGGGGTGCAGCCTCTGAGTCCATCTGTGAGCTGCCTGGAAGCCAGGAATAACACGTGTGGGGAGCATAGGTAATGGAACAGGAAGGAGGAGGCAGTGAGCAAGGTGTTCTGTAATGGAAAGGGCTTGGCAAGGTGGGCCTGCACACAGGGTCAGCTCCTGCCTCTGGCTTGCAGATCGTCAGCAGGAGTGCACAAGGCCCTGGAAATCTCACCATGTGCTCCGGTACTATTGTATTGAAGGCAGGTACCAGCTGGTACAAACTGCCAAAGGAATCGATTCAGGGGGTCAAGTGTGTAATTAGGATTCTCTTCCTCTGTTCCACCCCACAGTTCATAGCTTTTTTCTGGATCCCAGATTTCTGCCCCAGTGCCCCTGTGGGCCTGCTGCCCAGTAGCTCTTCCTTGCTCAACATTCTCCTAGAGTCTTCCCCAGAATCCCGAAGGTGGTGGCTTGAGCAGCTCACTGGGAGGCTAGAATAGACACCAATTCACTGACCAGCCCTGTAATGTGGTATCTGTAATGGGGATGATAGACCCTCACTGGCTGGCTAGGAGGGTTAGGAGAGAAGACCCAAATATGGGGAGCCTGATGGCAGCCTGTGATGGTTTCCTGGGTAATAGTAGTTGTTGATTTTTACTGCAGAGTTCATCCTTACTAAAAAGTTCTCTAAGCTGTACATGGTGTACACCTGCAGTCACAGCTACTCAGGAGGCTGAGGCACACGCGAGCCCAAGAGTTCAAGGGCAGCCAGGGCAATACAGATAGATCCCATTAACTTGTTTCTTGACATAGAGTGGTTTGACTGTTTAGCTACTATTGTAAGAATGTTTTGATACGTAATGAGATGAGAATAAGCCGGATATTTGTGACAATTGGGTGGGAAGAGTCTGGGTGCTAATGGGACTTTGCAGAATGCCGGAGGACAGCTCACCAGTTTGGCAACAGCAATCCTTCCTTTTATCTTAGTCTAAGAAAATTCAGTGAGCATATGAACACCGAGATACCCTGAAAGGTTCCCTCCAGCCCTCTGCAGATGGCCTCAAGGTACTCTGTGACCCAAGCATGTGACTTCCCTTCTATGTACCAGGCATACAGTGTCAGGGCTTCTCCAGAGACCAAGACACCATCCCCAGTGGCACCTGGCAATCAAAAAAATCAGATCACAGGACAGTTTTTGTGTGGGCTGTGTGCTAAGAGGGAACAGGCAAGAGAGATGCCATGTGACCACCATTTGTGGGGAACTGTTTTCCATGCAGTTCCCATTTGCAGAGTGCCAACATAAATTTTGTCTTAATGAGCAGAAATGTAGGATACTGAAAACGCCCAGCTGGGCAAGCAGAGGCACATTAATAGGGCACGGTGAAGTTGCTTAGGTTAGTCCTATGTTGTAGAATGAGGGCCCCGTGTTTCCTGATGCCCTAGTAAGCAGGAACCTCCCATAACCTCCTGGCAAGCTGGGAATGTGTTTCCGGAAACATCATTTACATCCTGCATAGGCTTGTGCCCCTGGCTTCTGTGCATGCTTGGGGTCAGATGCTGCAAACCCAGAAAACCACGTTGAAGCTGAGGAATAGGAAAGCGTTGGGAAGTTTCTCCCGAGTCCCACACTGCCTCTATCCCACTACCTCCTCCACCTGCCTCATTCCCCCACTGCCACTGGGGGCCTGTCCCACATCCAGTGTAGAACATAAGGGGAAATACATGCTGAGAGAAAGTCCCCCACCTGTCTTGCTGGCAGACCCAGGATCTGGAATCATGTGAGCCCGCCTCACCTGGCCAACAGCCCCTCCCCAGCTGCCTTTCTCCCTTGATGGTACCTGGGACTCTCCTGGTGCTCTGGTAACACTGAGTGTGCAGGGGGTTTGTTTGTTTGTTTGTTTGTTTGTTTGTTTGTTTGTTTGTTTGTTTGACAGCTAGAGTCATCTGGGAAGAGGGATCCTCAACTGAGAACATGTCTCCATCAGATTGACCTGTGGGCAAGTACATGGGGGCACTTTCTTGATTAATGGTTGACGTAGGAGGCTCTAGCCCACTGTGGGTGGTGCCATCCCTAGGCAGGTGGTCCTTCTTGTATTATATAAAAAGGAAGCTGAGCAAGCCAGGAAGCTACTTGGTCTCTGTGTCAGTTCCTGCCTCTAGGTTCCTGCTGGCTTCCCTTAATGATGAGAGCCAAATTAACCCTTTCTTCCCCAGGTTGCTCTTGGTCATGGTGTTTCGTCACAGCGACAGAAGAGAAACAAGGACATGCAGCTTTTCTCTGCTCACAATCTCAGAGGCTGGAGAGAGGTTTCCTGACTTGCTAGAGAATTCAGAAAATGAGGGTGTTCAATTCCAGCCATCGCCTTGCTTGCTTTTGGAGAACTGGAGGAGGGAATCACTTTAAAAGGGATCACATGGCCTGTTGGGACCCTGCAGGGCAGAGAATGGGGACTCTTTAGACAGAAAATCTCTCCCAAAAGCTGTGGAGACCTTGACTGGATTTGAGGCAAGAATAATATCTGGAAATATGTCAGATGGCTGTTTAAAGTTAGAGTGCGCTGAGGCCTCCAGTGCCCTGTTTCTGGGTACATCCGTAGAGACATCCTGGAGCCGGTCACAGAACTCAGGGCTGATATCTGTTTTCTCTTCCTGGCCCTTTAGGTCTGACAACATGCCTCCATTTCTGTCTCTGCCAGCTGTCTGCATACTCCTCTTCTCGTCGGGTAAGGGGTTTTGTGGGGGGCTGTAAATTTTGAGGGTTTGGTTTGTTCTAATCCCACCAACTTTAACTTCATTTTTGGAGAAGATACTTGTGTGTATGGAGAGGAGAAGGGGCATGCTTGCCTGTGCGAGCAAATGCCCAAGCCAGAGTCTGATGTCTGGTGTCTTCCTGTCGCTCTGCACTTCAGTTATTGAGGCCAGGTCTTCCGCTGAACCCACAGCTCACCCTTTCAGCTGGGCGGGCTGCCCACCGAGCCCCTGGGTTGTCCTGTGTCCACCACCAGTGCCGGAGCTACAGACACACACACTGCTCCCAGCTTGTATGTGGGGGCTGGGGATCCGAACTCAGGTGCTCGAGCCTGAACAGCAAGCCCACCCACAGAGCCGGCTCCCAGCCCTGACTTTAGCTTTTATAGTCTCTTAAATCTACGTCTCCAGCTTGGACTCCTACATTGCCTCCTGATGATCTGCTCGGGTCCACCTGGCCCCTCCATGCCATTCTCCAACAGCAGCCTTTTCAGTGTACAAATCCGATCACATCTGGCCCCACCAAGAGCTTCTAAGTGACTTTCTGCTTTGTGAGTCCTCCGTGGCAAGTCTCCTCCTTCTGCATCCTTACTTTCTCCTTTTCACAGAGGTTCTGACTCCTGGTGGCCACTCTGCCCAGATCACGTCTCCACCCCATCCTGTCTGTCACTTGTAGCAGGAATCTTAGAGAGTCTTATTAATAAAATCAAACCTGGGCCAGGTATTGGGGTGAACACTGGAAGGTCAGAGAGACAGAACGAGCCACAGCTAACCTCACCTGGCAAACTTCTCAGCTGGTCTTGCTTCCTCAGACTGGAAGCTTCTATGTCCTCATATCTGAATGACTCTCAGCTGAACTGCTGCTAGAAGCCTGAATGCTTAACCAGCCCAAATTCTTCTCTAGGCCAAATGCCTACCCAGGCCAAATGCCTCGAGTTTCTTCATGCCTTATATACCTTTCTGCTCTCTACCACCACTCCCTGGGATTAAAGGCTGGTTTACTGGGATTAAAGGCTTGTGTCACCATGCCTGGCCATTTCCAATGTGGCCTTGAACTCACAGAAATCCAGAGGGATTTCTGTCTCTGGAATGCTAGGATTAAAGGCGTATGCTACCACTGCCTATCCTCATGTTTAACATTGTGGCTGTCCTGTTCTCTGACCCCAGATAAGTTTATTAGCATACACAATATTTTGGGGAACACAATACCACCACAGTCACTGTCACCCGAGTAAACTTCTATCCATCTCTTACCCAGCACAGCTCCTCTGGGCTCCCAGATTGTGTCAGTTCACCCAGAGCCTGTGTGTGCCCTGTAGTACCCGACACAGAGTTTGCTTCTGTGACTTTGACAGCGCATGGCTTCCACAGGGAAGGACTCTGTAGCTGATGGCATCCTCATCGCTGCATAACCTCTATGCCTCAAAGAGGACCTCATGCTCCGGAAGTAGACTGACAGACCAGAGTCTCCTTCCTTAGCCTCCTGAGTTGCCCCTGAGTTCCAGCCTCTCTGAGGGATGAACTGGGATAGTGGGGAGAACCCCGTGTGTCTGCAGACAGCCATCCCGGAACAAGCGCACTGACAGTTCAGTTGTGCAAGGCCAGCCTGGGTGCTCTGCTGCAAAGCTGAGGTGTGGGACTGAAGCCTCCAAGACCGTGATCCTCCCGAGCCTGCATTTCAGAGAGCAGACACTTGCTGTCTACGGAGTCGACCTCAGTCACCTCCTTCCTGTCTCCCACGAACAAGGATAAAGACACAGGCTGCTCAACCCACTCCGTCCCACTTCCAAGCCAGGGAGGCATACTATCTCACTTGTCTTCATGGCCTAGGGGCTAGTGTATACTGAGCCTTCTTGAGGAGCAAGGCCTAAATAAGGTTTCTGGTCAGCTTCCCCAGCCTGAGTTCTGCTCTGTCTTGTGATGGTGCTTCCCTCCTGAGATCCTGTCCCACCTGTTCACATGCTTGATCTGTCCAACATTCCATGGAAGAGGTCATGTCACTGACCAAGGGGACACATATAAGTGGTATGGCTGGAACTGACACCCAGGCCTCCTGACTCCTGAGCTGGCTCCGTCACTGTGGGTCCTCTCAGGAGACAGGACTGTGGAAGAGCTCTCTGTCTAAGCCTGGACTCTGTGAGTGAGCGAGCGAGTGATTTCATCCATGGCTTTCAGTATTGTCTGTGTATTAGCACCACCCACCCACCAGGAGAGTAAAGTTCTGGGACCTTAGCAGGAGGTCTTTAGAAGAGGCTGCTGACCTGGTTAGAAGCAGCTGTAGCCAGTCACCCTGTTCCTAGTCTGCAGCATCACAAAGTGGTTTGCAAGAGGCACGGAGAGTGGGCTGAGACTGCAGGTAGGCTCACCCACATCCTGGTACTTGCTCTGACTCTTCATCACGTGATGCAGAGGGGCACAGTGATGTGCTTAACAGGTGGGCACTGGTCATGGATCTCACCAGTGCCTGTCTGGGGAGGTGGGTTTGGGGTTCCTGCAAAGTCTTTAAAAGTGCCGAGTACTTCTTTGTTTGTTATGTGGTTATGAAGAGTCTTTGGCTACTGGGCTCTTTGTCAATAACTCAGACTTATTTCAGGGAACTTGAGTGTCTGGAGTTCAGGTGGATGGTAGAGCTCTGTGAGCATGGAAGACGGGGCACGTTCCTACGCTCGGGAATTTCCAGGGAGCTGAGGTCCCAGGGGATTATGGGATAAGCTTCAGCAGTCTGCGTGAGTTGACAGCCCTTGATGGTCTCCAGTGCAGTGCAGCAGAAAGCCTGTCCTAGACCCCGTACCCCATAGCTTGGGACTATGGAGCTCAGTGCAGGGTGATGGGAAGCAGGGACTGTTTGCTGAAATGTAGAGGAAGGGACAACGGAGACCAGAGCAGTGTTCATGGAGCCTAGTGTATAGAGGGCAGCCGGGAAGGTAGAGGGACCCAGCCTGGCCGGTGCCGAGTGAACAGGCTGACCAGTGACACCCGTGCTGGTGTCGTCGTCGTTCCCAAGCCCACTCTGCTGTTTGAATGTCTGTCTGTGATCCGTTTCCTGGCAGTTGCAAACCCTGTGGCTCCAGGCTGCTGTACCATGGGACTCCTCTTTCCCACCCGGCTCCCCCTCTGCCCTGTCCTAGCAGCTCCTCACTGTCACATTGTGTTCACTTGCTCCAGGCTCTGCCTCCCTGGCCCCTTCCCTCTGCCCGTGCTGCCACTGGTCCAGCAGCTCCATACACACTTCTACAACTAGATACCCAAGCTTTGAAGCTGCAGAGGGAGCTGGTTTTTCAGAAGAGTTCCCTGGGTGTCCTCCTCACCTGCTTTCAGGTTAAGTCATTCTAAAACAGTCCCAAGACCCTTTTTGGTGTGTTATCCCCACCTCCAGAGTTCATTTCTTAGTTTTCTTTAATTTTGGGGTGCCAGATATTGACTCCACAGCCTTGTGGCTGGCACACAAGTCTTCTACCACTTGGCTATACCCTCAGCCCAGAGTCTTTATAAATTATCTCATCTCTAACTGCTCATAATCTGTTATAATTCCACTGAGTATGAAAAATCACAAAAAAACTTATCAGTGAACATGCTACTCTCAAACATTTCAGCTCTTGGTCATATTAACTGTATTGTAAATATATCAACATTTTTCACTCTTTCTGTCTGTCTGTAATCTCCTTGGCCCTTCTCTAGCACAAAGAACATTGAAGGAGAGGACCTTACCCCACGTTTCCCTCTCAGGACAACTGTTTTCCCCTGATTTAT
>CABHPQ010131025.1:0-10294 GCA_902168405.1 Peromyscus aztecus | reverse complement strand
TCTTTTTTGGAGACAGGGTTTCTCCGTGTAGTTTTGTGCCTGTTCTGGATCTCGCTCTGTAGACCAGGCTGGCCTCAAACTCACAGAGATCCACCTGTCTCTGCCTCCCGAGTGCTGGGATTAAAGGCGAGCGCCACCACTACCCAGCTCTTTTTCTTTTTGAGACTGACTTGCAACAATCTCATCGCCACGCCCAGCTTTACCCTACATTTTTGCATTTACTTTGTGTGTGTGTGTGTGTGTGTGTGTGTTTGCGTGCAGGCTTGTGTAGGGGTGGGTCAGAGGACAGTTTTCTGGAGTTGCTTTTCTCCTTGCACCACGTGTGTTGTAGGAATTAAACCCAGGTGGTTAGGCTTAGAGGCAAGAGCCCTTACTGAGCCGTCTCACCAGCCTTGCATTGTAAGTTTGAAAAGCCTGATAGAGAAGTCTTACTAAGGTAGTGCTGAAAATACTTCAGTGTTGTAAAGACAAATTATTAAACTACATGGACAAAGTGAATATATATATATATATGTACACTATATATGCTATGACGTGTCACCTTTGAAACTCAAAACAATTCATTGAATGAACACAATTCCCCTCAATGTTATTGATTTAAAAATGAGCCTATGTCTATCTCGAGTGTTGGTAAGCTGTTCCCTCCTTCTCACATAGATTTTGTTCACATAATATAGAAATGTTGACTTTGCAAAAAATAAAAATAAAATCTCTCTCTTTATCTATATATGCCTCATTTTGATTTTGTGTTTCTTTTTCTCCATCTTCTCAAAGATGAAGACTGTTGCCCTTGTGATAAAGGGGTGTGTGTACATCACACACATACACATAACTGATCTTTGAGACTGAGTCTCAAGTAGTCCAGCCTGGCCTCAAATTTGCTGTGTAGCTGCATATGACCTTAAATTGGTCTCTCTTCACTGTCCTAGTACTGGGATTTCTTATTGACTCCAGTGGGAGGCACAGTGAACTCCAGGTTGAATTCATATAATAAGGATATGCTTTTAATAACAAGGGGAAAGCAATTTAAAAAAAATCAGGACTCATTCTTTGGAGTTGTCTTATTTATTCCTCCCACCCTTCAAGTGCTGGGGACCAAACCTATAGCCTCGGGCATGCTAGGCAGGCACCTTACCGCTGAGCGATCCCCCGGTCCCATTCTTGTTTATCTTTATGTGGCAAATGATTCTAGCTCTGTTTGGACCTAAATTTCTGAGAAAGAAAAGAGGAAGTGGAAAACCAACAGTCCCTTTCCCCTTCAGTGGTGATAAGCTGCAGCTGGCTTCAGGGCACCCCACCCTCCCCACTCCACAAGGTTGTAGTGCCTTTATCTTCTCCCTCTTCCTCAGGAACAGCTCTGTTCCCCCTAAGTGGTCCCATGGGCTTGGGGGGGTGGTGGTGGTGGGTTTTGAATTTAAAACCCCTCTGCCAAGCTGGGAGGAGAGTAAAGCCAACAAGCCAGCACCACCAAGCCCCCTGTAGTCCACAAGGGGCTGGGCGGGGGCAAATACCCCTTGTAAATCCCCTGAGTCCCTGTAACAAAAGTCGACCTGGAAAGGGGAAATTCCCAGTGGGAATGTACACAGCTGTGGACAGTTACAGGCACAGAGAAGTTGAGCCGTGATTGGGGGTGTGTGTGTGGGGGGGGTGGTTTTCAGAAAGAAAGTCCCGAGCACACCAGCTCCTCTGACCACGGCAGTATGACTGGCCCCGGTGCGGGTGGCGCCAGGGACCGCTCTAGGACCTCGAGGGTCAAACGTCTCTCAGTCTACAGTGCCAGCCAGGAGCATACTGCATGTGCTATTCCATTGTGCCCTTCGACTTGCCCGCCTGCGTCCAGGGGCTGTCTTGTCCCCCATGTCTCAGTTTTGCTCACCTTTCGGCCCCCACAGGCTAGTGCACCTGGTGGGTCAGGATCGGTGGAAAGGAAGAGAAGGAGGCAGTGGGGTGAGAGAGAAGTGAGGGGGTCTCTCATCGCCTCTTAAGACACAGACGGGATGTACAGGTTTTCCCCTAGAACAGGGCCGAAGGGAGGGGCTCCAGCTGACAAATCTTTAACACACGCTTCCCGACAAACAGATGCGCAAGGGCGGTTAGGTGCTACTGGTGCTTGGCGGTGTAGAGGCCAGTTGTCGAAGCTTCCAAAGTGATTTCTGCCCTGGGGTCAAACCCTTCTCTTTCTCATCTGTCACGATCCATTAGATCCCCGCTAAGTGACAATGGCCAGGGATGGGGAGAGTGGAGCCCCTCACAGCTCTGGCCTGGTGCTGTCCCTCCTCACGTAGACGTCCTCCCCCGAGGTTCCTGATCACCTTTCCATCCATCTCTCCAAGATCTCTTTTCCGCCAACCAGCCAGCCACAGCCAGCTCAGGTTCTGTCGGACTTGGAGACTGCAGACTCCGCCTCCCCTTTGGGTGAGTCTTCCCAAATCAGTCTCCAGTCCCTATCTGGATCAGGATCGTCGCTAGGGCAGATTCTCTCCAAGGTGGAGTTTCCTCCAAAGTGGACGGCTCCACCTCCCGCCCCAGAGTGGACGCCCTTCGGTGCTCCAAGAGCCTGCCCTGGCCTTTGAGCTCATGCTGCCCGGGAGGTGACCGGTCCTGCGGCTTCAGGAGAAACTGCCCCTCCTCTCGCTCCGGGGCTGGTTACCGTGGACCGTGGGGAGTGGGGAGGGGGCGGGTCTCCAGGGGCCGGTACTTTCCGACGCTGGAAACACGCTCAGCCCTTGGCGTCCCGGGACCCCATTAACACCAGGGTCCCCAGGGAGCGGCCCTGGGAGGGGCGGGGCGCCCGCTGTCCCTCACGTTGGCTCTCAGCCTCTCGAGTTACAGCTTCGGGTTCTCCCGCGGGTGCCTTTCCCTGCTCCGGGACAAAGCGGCTAGGTGGCCGTGGCGCGGTCAGGAGAGGACCCCCGCTGCGCTCGGGACTCCAGCTCGCAAGGCGCCCCGCCCGCCGCCCCGCTTCCACCCCTCCCGGCAGCGCAGGGAAAGCCCCCGCGGCTCCTCCCACCACAGGGGCTTTTCTCCAGTCGCCAGCGACTTTGCTTCGGGAGCGCAGCCGCCTGGCGCCGCTTTCCGCCGGGCTGGAGCGCACGGTGCCCCTGGCTCTTCTGCGGAACGCAAGGGGCAAGAATCGGTGACCTCGGGGCGCGCCCCGCGTCCCGGGTCCCCTAACCGTCACCTCGGCCCCCGGCCCGCGCCTAGGCCTCCAGCATGGTGCTGCTGGCTGGGCCCGGGCCGGAGGGCGGCGGGACACGCTGCTTGTCCCCGCAGTCGCCGACGCCACCCCGGGGCGCACAGACAGGGGACGACCCGGGGGACTACGAGGAGTACGAAGACTTCTCGAGCCTGCCGGACACCCGCAGCATAGCATCAGACGATTCCTTCTACCCTCCCGGAGGCGAGGAGGAGTGCGGCGCGGCGAGCGCGGAGTGCGTCCCGGAGGGCGTCCCGGAGGCGGCGACCCTCCTGCGCGCCGCCTGCACCAACGACGTGGGGCTGCTGCGGGCGCTAGTGCTGCGCGGTCCGAGTTCCGAGGAGGTACGAGAGACGGACCGCAACGGCCGGGTAAGCTCGGGTTTGGGTCCCCTCCGCTCTCCTCCCTCGCCCCGACCCCCGTGCCACCCCAATTCTGGGTCTACTGCCGCCCAGAGCACCCTTTCCTTCTGTGTGGCGTATGGTAAAGGGACACCATTGGCTCCGCTCAGGTGCGGAGCCGGCGGGAGATGGCCCAACTCAGCTTCCTAATGCATCCCGGTTCCTTTACCGCCCCGGGGACCCCTGGTTTTCCCTGGAGGCTCGCGCTGGAAACGTATTGACGTCTGGGGAAGGGGGGGGGTGTTCCTTTCTATTCACTGCCTCACTGACGGCTACATTTCCCCAGGCCCCAGGTAGGCGACGGTCTCTACTCCCCTGCAGGGGACCACCTTTTCCTACCCGCACTCTCCAGTCCATTTGTCCCCTGGCTCCTCCCGCTGCCCTTGCCTAACACGTTGGTGTCCGAATTAGGATTTGGAAGCTACAGTTCCTGTCCTTACCCAACCCGCCCTGTCTTGCCATGCTTCTCCTAGTGGCCCGCGCTGCGGACCAGCCAGCCTCATCTGCGGTCACCGCTGTGGGTCGAAGCCTACGAGCCCTCCCAGCCACCCTTCAGGCAGGCCGGGTGCCGCGCAGCACCGTAGCAGCGCACACCGGGGCCGGCACACAGCGAGACAGGGAGGCAGTCTCCATTAATTATGCCGAGGCTCAGAGAGAGCAAGAAAGTTTCAAAACAGAAAAGAAAAAGTTGGGGAGCGTGTTCCCCCTGAACACGAACAAGGAAATTGACCGCTGTGCCTGTGTCCCCATTAGTCTCCGCTGGGTGGACAAACAACCTCACCTGATTTCCATGTTCCCGGAGGGCCCCATGGTTTCTGCAGACTCAGCCCTGCACAAATTAGGGACGCCTGGGCTTCTGCTTGGGGAGTCACAGCTGACAGGGGAAAAAAAAAAGCGCTTTACTATAGGGACGTGGTGACCCCGTGCCTTTGGCTTATCTTGTCTGTATGCAGTGGTTTGCCCCCGACTGCAGTCTGGGTCAGACTTAGGCCAGTGTGTCGCTTTCTGCTTTCGATAACCCGACAGCCTTGAACTTGGAGGAATGGTTTGTGCTTGTGCTGTGTCAGGGAGACCTATATGATGAAGGCAGCACCACCCTGGTGCCCTGTGGCGGCTGTTCCAGCTGGCGTGCCGTAGGAGGAAAGGCTCGGGGGCTATTTCTCTGCTCCACATTCAGTTTAACGAAGCGAGTTTTCCGGGTCAGGTGTTCTCCGTAGAAACCTCTTCTTCCTGAGCAAGCATAGCCGCCGCGGCTTGAAAGGATCGCCACTGACAAAAGGTCTCTCGTCGTGTTTGGGGTGGTCTTCCCTGGAAGCCTTCACCTGTGAGTGGCCACTGGCCTCCTCGGCTTTATTAAGTTTTCCGGGGGGCGGGGCGCGGGGCAGACGCACAAACAAGTTTGAAGGCAGCAAGGAAAGCTGAGAAGTTAAACCATCCACCCAGGCTTGAGCAGGACCCCGGTAGAGCCCCTCCCCCGCACAGAGGCCGGGAAGGGCCAGGTAGGAGCCTCCGGGCAGGTCCTGTTTTCCTCCTGTGTAGCACACCTGCAGTGACAGTCCCTTCTGCGTGGTGTGTGAGCCTGAAGTGCCGTCCTGCCTGGGAGCCGGGAGAAGCCCGGCACACATGACCCTCATTTATCGTCTTTCTCCTCATTACTCCCTCATTTGCTTCTCTCGTTCTGAAGAGAATGTGGTCCAGCCTTGTGCCCCCTGTGCCGGGTAAAGGTTTCTCTTGCTCTGGTTTTCTCTTCCTTTGATTACGAAGATAGAGACTGACGGACCTTGGTTCTGCTTTGTACCCATCAGATGACCCTGGGGACCCGAGGAAAAAGGGTCCTGGGCTTTTGATCTCTGGGTCGGAGGACTAGGCCTATACTTTGCATGCCCCGGGGGTAGAAAGCAATAGACTACGTTCTTTCCCTTAGCTATTAAGGAGAAAGCAAGAGACTTAGGGAGTCAGGTGGCAGGAGATTTCTGGTCAGGCCTGTGGAGTCAAGGGGTAGTGGCATGTGCACTATGGTTTGGTCATGGCCTGGAGTGGAGAGGAGGGGGCTGTGGGAGCCAAAGCTAGAAAGGCCCACTCAGGCCAGGTGAAGAGTAGCCAGCCACCCCTAGCTGGCCGAGAAATTCGGGGAATTGGGAGCAAAGGAGTGTCAGCTTGCCAGGGACCCTTCTGGTCTGTAGTGTTTCAGGTGCCTTCTCGTGGTCACATGACTCACTTCCTCACCACCTGCAGGTTTCTGTCTTAAGGGTACTTTCTCTGGAAGGCCTTTCAGCCTGCCCCCATCTAAGCCCAGAGCTGGCTAAGGGTAGCCCATGTGTTGAGACACCGAGGGCTGAGATGGTCCATAGGATGGTCATTTCCAAGCAGGTGTCCTTTGAGCACAAGGAAGAGTCTTTAGGCAGCGAGGTGGAAAGTACAAAGGTTCTGAGGCAGGAGCAGTGTCCCAGCCTGGTCCACAGGTTGATCATTTGTCCTAATGAAAACCTCAGGGCAGGACCAAGAGCTTTCATGGAATAATAGTGAGGTGTTTGCATTAACAGCAGGTGATGGCTGGTGAGCACCTCTGCTTAGGGCCAGCTTCCCAGGAGCCTCTAAAGCAGCATTTCTCAGCCTGTGGGTCAAGACCCCTTTGGGGTCGAAGAACCCTTTCACAGGGGTCATATATGAGATATCCTGCATATCAGATATTTATGATTCATAAGAGTAGTAAAATTACAGTTATGAAGTAGCAACTAAAGTTTTATGGGTGGGGAGTCACCACAACATGAGGAACTGTACTAAAGGGTCACAGCAGCCTTAGGAAGGTTGGGAACCACAACTGAATAATAGCTCACTTCTTAACAGGTCCAGCCTGAGTGAGCCACAGGTAGCTGAGGATCACCCGTGTGAGACTAGGGGATGTGGCTGACCACACAACTTTGTTGCTGAATCAGTGTTCTGGAAGGATCTAGGGATTTACTGTGCGACACTTAAATATTTATCACATCATTTTCCAGTAACCCTGAACACATGCTCTCCCTGTGTGTTTGGCTCCTCTCATTAAAGGATGGCGAAACCCTCCAGAAATGCGTTTCTTCATTCTTTTCTTCACACCTTAGCGTGTAAGTCAGGTTTACGGCTGCAGCCCTGGTGTCTGCTGGAATCTCAGGAACTTTCCCAAAGTCACTGCTCATTTATTTTATCAGCACAACAAAGTCCCCCAGCATGGGCTGCCTCCCCTCATGCAAGTATCCCATTTTACAGATACTTGGGTGTGAGCGACACTTTCCCGAAATACAGTTGAGAAATTTGTGGCATATTTTTTAATGAAAGATTTATTATCAAAGTAGGAATCTCCTCTAAGTGAAGTGAGGGTCATAGTGTTGGAATTCACGCACAACCCTCGGTTTTCCTAGACCTCGCATGTCCTGTGGGCATAGAAAAGGGCTTACTCCAGCAGAGGAGCTGAGCTCTCAGGTCTCTGTTAGTAACCATGGAGAATGGGCTCTGGCCTCGAACCTCCAATGCTTGCCAAGGGCCAGTGCACAGGGAGAGGTTTGCTTTGCTGTTTGGGAAGATGCGTTCATATGTTTTTCCCCTCTTCCTCTCTCTGTCTCTGTCTCTCTCTCTCTCTGTCTCTCTGTCTCTGTCTCTCTCTCTGTCTCTCTCTCTCTGTCTCTGTCTCTCTGGGGGTGTGGGCAGAGTGGGTGTATGACCTCTGTGTGGGTATGCATGTTTGTGTGTGTGTGTGTGTGTGTGTGTGTGTGTGTGTGAGAGAGAGAGAGTGAGAGAGAGAGAGAACGTGGGCATTCTCACCACAGTGCTTATGTGGGTGTCAAAGGACAACCTCAGGGGTATCCCTCACCTTCCTCCTTGTTTGAGTCAGGGTTTCTGGCTATTCTGCTCCGGCATGTGTCAGGATGACCCATGGACTTCCAGAGATTTTCCTATGTCTGCCTTCCATCTTGTCCTAGGAAGGTTGTGATTACGGGACTGGGATTACAGGCCTGTAGTATGGAGTTTGGCTTTATGTGAGTCCTAGGGGTTCGAACTTAGCTCCTTATGCTTGTGTGGCAAATGCTTTACCCACTGAGCCACCTCCCTGGTCCACTGTGTTCCTGTTTTGGTTTCGTCCTCTAGTGTGGGGAAGGAGAGAAGGATGCATTGAATAGCATCGTACTGGGAAATCCAAGGATTGTATGCAAAGTGAATCAGCTCGCCTTTAGGAACCAATTCCCCATGCTGGGATGCCTCGCCCATCTTTGATGCAGGGGGAGGAGCTTGGTCCTGCCTCAACTTGATATGCCATGCTTTGTTGACGCCCAAGGGAGGCCTGCTCTCTTTCTGAGCAGAGGAGGAGTGGATGGGGGAGGAGTAGACAGGAGGTGGAGAGGGGAGGGACTGGGAAGAGAGGAGGGAGGGGGGACTGTGGTTGGTATGTGAAATAAATGAAAAAAGAAAATTGAGTGAGTCAGCTCAAGTGAGCCTGGGAAGATTGGGCCTGTGAGAGGGGGCCAGCTCTTGCTCTTCTGCTGACCTGGGGGTGTGCCCAGGCCTAGCATCAGTAGAGAGGAGCTTATGTTTTAGGTATGAGGATATCAGTTATCTGTGGCTGTGTAGTGTTATGTGTGTTAGTCAGTCCTGTGCGCCTACAATTTGAGATACTTGATTTATAAGAATATATTTGTCTGGGTTCATACTTAACGCAGCTTCCAGCCCAGGCCCGAACAGGGCTATCAGTTTTTGCCTCTGGGTGCTGGATAGCGGTGGCTGCAAGCCTGTGGTACGGGCAGTTGCTCAGCTTGACGCAGCAGCAGGACCCTCGGTCTTAAAGTCTCCTTTGAGGACACAAACCTCTTGTGATCTGAGAACCTGATGCTGGGCCCCATTTTCTAATAGTTTGACCATTTCTTAGGAGTCCTACTTTGGGAACCAAGCTTTTAAGCCAAGGGTCTTACCCGACATTTACCCAAGCCATAGTACCATGTAACTCACACCTAGGAATCCCCGGGGGTTCAATAGGAGCCTCTCTGCTGAGGGTGGCCAAGTGCAGCCTATGGAGGCTAGATTTTCCATTTGTCTGCACTCAGCTGGTGGTGAGCTGCAGATGGTGAGACCAGGATGGCCTGGGCTGATGACTCATCTCGGTACCTCGTGACTGCTCATCCTCCAGCAGGCTGGTCCTGCTGGCTTTCTGTGGCACATGCAGGTTCCAGGAGGGCCATTTTGGCCCAGGTTTAATTCCACTTCTGCTTAAGTAAGTCACAGGTCAAGTTCAAGTGGAAAAAGCAGGCTTTCCTCTCAGTGGGGGAGCTGTGAAGTGGGGGTGGAGTGGGGAGAGATTTCTTTCTGTCAAGTATACCTGAGGGCTGATGAGGCTAAGTCTAGGACAACTATAGGCTCTCCCCTGGGTGTCTCCACCAAATTCCTGTTAAATTAGCTGTTGAGTAGTGATATTTGTGTAGATGTGTCTGTGGTAGCTCATGGGGAAGTGCTTGGGAGTCAAGAGGTCCTGGTTTGAGGGCAACCCTCTTTGATGGGTTGTGCTGGTGTGGGTTGCTCTCTGTTGGTTTTTCTGAGTTGTTTGAATGATGCACACTCAGCCTCCATGTCTACAGGATGCTTGGGACTTGTAGGTCACTGAAACAGCCTTTGATTCAGAGTTCAGCTCCCGGGAGGCTGTGATGAGGGGGTGGTTATTTCAGAACAGGTGAGGGGGTTGACAAGATGGCTCAGCAGGTAAAGGCGCTTGCTACACAAGGCTAACTACCTAAGTTTAACCCCAGGAGCTGTCATAAGGGTGGGAGGAGAGAACCGACTGGAGAACATTGTTGTCCTCTGATCCTCTCCACACGCATGCTGTGTGGTGTGTGCGTGCGCCAGTGAACGGTTTATTTTGGCTCACGGTTTTTAAAGGTTTTGGTTCACAGTCACTTGGGCCTCTTGTATTGGGTGTGTGGCTGCACAGTACAGCGTGATAGGAACATACGACGGAGGAGGCTACTTACTTCATGGCCGTCAGGGAGCAAAGAGAGGAAAAGGGGCTGAGATACTATTATTCATTTAAAAAAAAAACAAACTTGTCCTTAATGACCTAACTTCCTCCCAGTAGGCCCCACCTCCTAAAGGTTTATCACATCCTCAAAGTGATACAGGCCTTCAGCACATGGACCTTTGAGCAACACACAATGTCCATTTTATAATGAGTTGTTACTATATTAGACCCTTTTCATTTTATAGCTGGTGACAGTGGGGCCCATGGGACAGGCAAGAAGGCTCAGAGGAGAGAGGCACTTGCTGCCAAGCCCAGTTATCTGGGTTGTCCAACATACAAGCTCTGGGTCACACATGTACCAGCACATGAAATGCCAGGTATTACTCCTCTGTTGGCTGTGTGGCTGGCAAAGGTTTTCTCTCATTTTGTAGGTTGCTGCTTGACTTGGTTGACTGTTTCTTTTGCTGTAGAGCAGCCTTTGAGTTTCACGTGGTCCTGTTTTCAGCTGTTGGCCTCATTTCCTGAGTAATTAATTGGGTTCCTATTTAGAAGTCCTTACCTGGGCTTGTGTGTTATCATGCACTCTCTCTGTCTTTTGCAGCAGTTTCAGGTTCTTCATGGAACCTGAACTTTTGTTTTTTTGTTTGTGATTCATGTGGAGTTGAGTTTTGTACAGTGAGAGTTAAGAGTCTAGTTTCTTTCTTCTATGTGTGGACATCC
>CABHPQ010131024.1:0-19136 GCA_902168405.1 Peromyscus aztecus | reverse complement strand
GAAGAAGAAGAAGAAGAAGAAGAAGAAGAAGAAGAAGAAGAAGAAGAAGAAGAAGAAGAAGAAGAAGAAGTAGTTAGAGAGAAATAAAGTAAGACAAAAGAACAAAGGCCTGTAATAAAAGACAACTTGAAGAAGAGCTCGGTGTTCCTTGCTGGTCGAGGTATACGCGACAGTAAATCAAGGTTTTTTCCTTTATTATGGGAATGTAGCTTAATGGCTGATTAATCCCAGTGGACAAATATTTATACCCTAGCATCCTAATCTCTAAAAGGCCTGGTTAGCCTAATAGTTTATCTTTGGTGTATTTGGGAGGCAGTCCTCCCTTGGCCAAATTCTACTTTATGTGACTTAATGTCTCCTACAGATTGGAAAATCCTTATACTATCAATTTTATTACCATCAATTCTACTCCTCTATATCAGTTTAGCAGTGGAGTACTACTCTACATAGGAGAAACTGTTTATAAGCTGAACAAAATTAACTCCAGACAGATCCTAAATCTAAATGTTAAATGTTAAAAGTGCAGAACTTCTGGAAGATACTAAAGAGACCAGGACTCTCCAAGTTTGGCAAGTCTGCCTTCCATAGCTAAAATGTAAGCACTACAGGTGCCTCAGTTTCATAGTGAGCTCAAGAACAAGGATATTTCTAAGCATAGTCCCTTTCAATGCTCGGCACAGATGCAACCCCAGAAATGAAGTTATTCAGAGGGTGCCACCCTAGCCCAGGGAGTTGCAAGGATGACGCAGGGCCATGCAGAACCACACAGGACTCTGTCTCTGACTGCTGACTCCCACCCAGTCCCAAAGAGGACTAACCAAACCAGCTCTAGTGGCTCAGCCAGCTGCTCCTCCCTGTCTGGGGACAGTAGCCCCTTGCTCACCAGTGTGTCTGCTGAGCACCTGCACTCTCCCCACAAACATGATAAACAAAGTAGACAGTGGCCTTGGGACTGATAACTGTGTTCCCATGTGTGGAAAGAATCAGGTGTCTAGGAACAGAAGCAACCCCTTCCCAAAGGCCCTGACCCCAGACCATTACCAGCTCTCCTTTTAAAGAAGGAGCTCTGTCTTTTTCTGTATACACCAGTGCCTTAGAGAAAGCTCTGTAGACCCTAGGCAGGTTGCCAAGCTTGGAGAGCTGTGGTGATATATTGTGTACCCTAATAAACTTGCCTGCGGATCAGAGGACAAAGCCAGCCACTATATTAAACATAGAGGTCAGACAGTGGTTAAAAAGCACACACTTTTAACCCTAGCATTTGAGAGGCAGAGGTCCATCCAGATCTCTTTGAGTTCAAGTCCACACTGGGAACAGAGCCAGGCATGGTGGCAAATGCCTTTAATCCCAGCACTAGGAAGGAAGGAAGATGGCAGGGCACCGAAAGGTATATAAGGCGTGAGTAAATAGGAAGTCTCTCTCTTGAGGTTGAGGATTTGGTAGAGGTAAGAACGTAGATGGCTTGTTCTGTTTCCTGATCTTTCAGCTTTCATCCCAATATCTGTCTCCAGGGTTTTTGTTTTTGTTTTTTATTTATAAGATCTTTTAAGATTTGTGTTACAGAGAGGCCTAGTTTCTCTAGTATCTTCTAGAAGTTCTGCACTTCGAATTTAACATTTAGGAGTAAGATTCATTTGGGGTTAATTTTGTGGAGGTTCTAAATAGCATCTCTTGTGTTGGGTAGCATTCCACTATTAAGTAATCCCAAGAGGCACCCTCTAACCCAAGGATGTTCCTGCCAGGGCAACAAGCAGACTAAGGATGGATGCACACCTCTCCTGTTCATCCAGAATCAATCCTACCAGTCTAATCCCCAGCTCTGTAGCAGGAAATCTTTTGTGGTCTCCCTTTCCTCTCTGACCCCATCCCCAAAGTATCACAAAGATCTTCTCCAACCTTCCTTCCCCCCAACTCATCCCATCATCCCAGCCTCCAACTTTAGCAGGCATTCACTGGGAATGTACAAGCTGAGCAGGCCAGGGAAACAGGTAAGCCAACTGAAGACTCCCTTTTCCCCTCTAAATCTAATCCCCAAGTCTTATCCCTAGCACTATAACAGAACACCAGCTACAGCCACCCTCCACACCCAGTTACCCCATCTCCTCTTTCTGCCATTTCCTGAGGATCTCAGAGACCATCCCTGCCTAAACTCCCTCCCACCACTCATCGATTTATTGCAGTCCCCAACTTATGCAGGCACCACCTGCAGATATTCTCCCTAGATCCAACACCCCATCTCATACCCCGCTCTGTACCATAACACCTGTGGCAGCCTTCTCTGCCTGCCTATTCCCATCTCCTGTAGATCCCACAGATCTTCTCCTAACCTCCCTCTTCCTAATAGTGTGAGTGATGATGTGGTAGGACATGTAAGAGCTGTACCTTAGTGGATGATTACTGATTCTGCTCTCCTCATTAGGAATTGCTTTCTTAACATGCAGTTAGCATCACATATCTTTCCACCATTGTGATGACAGTCATCATGATGTATGGCACAGATGGCAACATGCAACAGCCTGTGAAATGTTATTTTTGATTCACTCTCCAAAACTGTTTTAGACAAAGTAAATCTTAAATGTGAAAGCAGAGTCTTAGTCATGTGCACACACTAGAAGTTTGGTTCCTGTAAATTTATAAACTATTTAAATGCCAGTTCTTTCACAAGATGTTCAAAGATGACAACATAGGTCCTAAAGAATTTTGCTAACAAGGAAGATATATGCAATATTTCAAGTAGAGAAAGCTAGACAAAAGAAACTATGCATCAAGTGACAGCTCATGATGGTAAGGATGTGGAGCAAAGGGAACACTCCTCCATTTCTGGTAGGAGTGCAAACTTGTACAGTCACTGTGGAAATCAATATGGTGGTTCCTTGGAAAGATGGGAACTGATCTACCTCAATATCCAGCTATACCATTCTTGGGCATAAACCCAAAGGACACTCCATCCTACCACAAGGACATTTGCCCAACCATGTTCATTTCCGCTCTATTCATAATAATCAGAAACTGGGAACAACCAAGATGTATCCCTTAATAGAAGAATGGATAAAGAAATGTGGTAAGTTTATACGATGGAAAATTACCCAGCTGTTAAAAAAAATTGGCATCATGAAATTTACAGGCAAATGGATGGAACTAGAAAAAAATCAGCCTGAGTGACATATTCAGACAAAGAAAGGCAAATGTGGTATGTACTCACTTATAACTGGATATTAGCTGTTAAATAAATGATTACCAAGCTACAAAAAAAAAGAAACTGTGCATAAAGAATATAGCAATATGGAATTTAAATGTCCTAATTCTGAAAAAATAATGTTAATTACCACTTAACAAAGTCTCACCTAAGTTTGCTTTTATCCCCTCTGCATGTCTTTATTGGAGTTCCCTTCAAATGACAGACAAACTGATAGAAAGTCATGAAAAACTTGAAGAAATACATTTATGGTCAGGGTGTTAGGTCAAGAGCACCAAGAGAGAGAAAGGGATCAGGGATGTGCACTGACATAAAGTCCCAAGCACCATATCCCAGATGGGGTGAGATCTGATGGTCTGGGGACAACATCTGCTTTCAACCTTGAGCAGAGGAGCTCCTTTTGTGAAGGCAGATACCCTTGATTACTCAAGGTGCTAAGGATTATAAAGTGTGGAGTTTTATCCCTAAATGGGACATCTACATCACTCCCTCTATGGCTCAGAAAAGACTGTGGGGCAGGAAGTTCAAAGAGCCTAAAAGTTGGATGTGAAAAACTGCTCTGGTATTACATTGCCTTTCTCATCATGAGCTCACAACAGTGTAGTTCTTGCATTGTACCTGAATAAGACTACATTCAGTCCTGGCTAAAGACAATTTCAAGGGGACTTATGGCACCCTGGGAGAGCTATTGGGTGCTTATGGATACTTGTGAAAAGGATTCATTGACATCAGTGGTACAGTGCCACATCCATCCAGCATAGCTCCAGGGATGGACTTGACTGGAGCAGTGAGGGAATGAAGAAAAGACAGGCACACAGACACATGGACAGAGAGCTAGGGCTGTTTGTTCTGGGGTCTCACATGGAGAAACTTCAGCACCCTAGAAGCTCAGCACATTTATTGTTTAGTTGAACAGAGGTGCAGGGCTACTGCATACCCTTGAACAAAGAGATGGAGTTATGACTACAATAAACAAGGAGGTGGGGCTGAGTGTATACATCTGTATCAAGGAGACAAGTTTAGCTAAAAGGTAGGAGCAGTCTCTGTATGGGAACAGTATTCAGGCTGTAAAATCCAGAGCAGAAAAATATGGTGGACTTCTTTTTGCAAACACTGTCAATATCCACACTTAGACCACTGAGGTATGGCATTACATTTCTCTGATCCTCACCCTGAGTGACTGATGGAAGCTTTTCCATTTTTTCATGGGTATAAGGTTGTGATTCTTTACAAATGGCTGGCTTATGAGTTGTTAACACCCGTTAGAAACTTCTCTAGTGCCAGACATTAGCAAGATGTCTTTGCCACAGGACAAAAAGAGCAATTTAAGATGGATACAAACGATATTACCATCCATTGGTATAGGCAGGTGACAGAGAATTCCTTAAACTTTAAAAAACACAGAGTACATGTACTAGCAAATAATCCGTCTAGTGTGAAGATTCCACATGATGCCAAGTTGAGAGTACCTCCTTCTATGGAACTCTCTAGAGCTGCAGATTACAAATACCCACATTAAACCAGTTTTATTTAAAATTCCATTTCCTATGTTCTATCTCCTAACTGCTATGATTCAGAGTAACTCAGATGTTGTTGAGTAAGCTGTAGTAAGCTCTTTCTGAAAAGCAGTCAAGTTTGGTTACCATTACTACACATTTGTTGAGTTTTTGGTTTTAAACCCCCATATCAACCCCCCCTCAAATGTGTGAAGGGCACAATGGATGTGAACAAATGCCCTCAGTCTCTGCAGTCTCTGTTACATAGCTCTCATGGGCTCAACCATTTTCCTTTCTAACTCTACAAGAAGCAGTAAACCTAGCTCTTCAGATCTGACACTAACTTTTAACTATTCAGAGGAGTACACGGCCTATAACCCAGCACTCAGAAGCTGGGGAAGAAAACTGCCATGAATCAATGGCCAGTCTGGGCTAGATAACAAAACAACAATAACAAAATTCTATTCAGGATAGTAAGAGTAGGCCTAAGAATATCAAGTCACTGAAAAATTCTTTAACCTCAGAGTGGCATGAGCTGCACAACACTTTAGTTCCTATATGGGAAATAACTGTGTAGCAAGAAGGAAAAGCAAAAACAAAAACAACCAGGAGCTCTTACAGAATCACTATAGGAGATGGCAGTGAGGATGAAAATCATCTATTCTAGGTGCCAGTAAGCATTCAACCTTGCCACACCAACTCCATAATAGCGGACGGGAGATATGTGTCCCACGGGACTAAGCTCCCTGGAGGTCCCTGGCAGAGTGCTCGCATTATGCTTCCTTCTCAAAGAAGATGTACTTCACAGATCATGAGCTCCCTGGGCTATGGGTTCTGTAAAACTGTTTTTCTGATAATGCTCTAATTAATCTATAAAGCACAGCCAAAATTAATGAATGCTTGGGTTGTAAACTATGGAGAAAAGGGGAAGCTGGACATGGATCTTAATCAGATATAGCAGAATGAGCTATTTCTTAAAGACCCCAAGCTGCTAGATAAAGAAAGTATAAAGGTTCAGGCACTTCTAGGGAATGAACACTCACCCACTAGGAATCCTTTAGGAATCCCAACTAAAGTGATTTATGGCAGAAGACGTTATCTCATAGGAGGCAGATGGTGGGCTCCTCCGTTGAGGAAGTTCAGCATAGGAAACTTAAGGACTACAGCAGAACCCCTTCCCCTTACAGGCGTAAAAGTACAAGAGTCCATATTTCAGCAGGTAAAAAGGTTTTATATTAAAAGAGATATGTGATAAAAAAAAAAAACTAAAGAAAGACTTAAAGAAGATCTGCAGCATCCAAATTGGCTAAGTGGGTCATGAGAACCAAAAAAATAAAAATGTATTATAAACTAAAAAACTGCTGAGATAAGATAAGATACACAGCTACAACCACAAAAAGTCTACACAAGTCTAGAGACTGTACTAAGTTTAAAAAACACAGACTGCTCTTTGGGTCATAAAGTTCTTGTGGGTGAAGGGATATGTCTAGTGCCAATTAATAATTGTGTGCTTGCTGTTTTTTAAAGATGATGCAATTGAATTATTGCCAAGCTCTTGTTGTTCCTTGTATGACTTGATAGTTTTCTTTTCTGTATATAAACTACTGATTTGCAGAAGTAAAATTGCAGCAGATTCAAACCACTTCTGAGTATGTTGTCTGTCATTCGCTGAATCCTTGCCTTCCTGACTACCCAAGCCCTGATTCTCCTACGGTCGTGGTACCCCCGATGGGCCAGTCCGTGGCACAACCTGAAGTATAATCCAAGGGCAGAAATGAAGTTTTATGTATAGGGAAGATTCTAGTTTGATACTTTCAACAATAGTGAACTAAAGATTTTGAATGATTTCACCAGTAGACCAGGACAAGCAATAAAGTGATTTCAAAGGTGGCTATGTGAGCAGATGAGAGTGAAAAGGGACTTTGCAATTATCAATTGTAACAGAAACCCTTAAAGGAGACTGGACATATAAACCTGAAATACCAGGCCTGGCATGATTGACAATTAGTGTCACACCACTTGTTATAGTTTCTCAAAGGTACCAGCTTAGTGTCATCCTCACTCTAGCATCAGTCAAATGATACTCTACCCAAAAATCACACTGCATACACACACAAGAAGAGTTACATTTTCAGCAAATATAACAATCATAACTTTTTTGTGACTTATAAAGCAGAAGCCCTTAAGTATATTACACTAATATTTTTTAATCTAGTTAAATAGAAATTAGTTTCAGACTGTCTTAAACAGTCAAAGTGGACCATCCAAACATTAGTATTATAGAATGGAAATTCAATAAAATTACACTTAATAGCAATTTCTCTAAAAATAAAGAATTGTAAAAATAATGACTTGACAAAAATCTATAAGACAAATGACTTGTTATAATTGTTCAAATATCAAAATTGACAAGCACACATATTTAGACCATGCATGTGCCTATGTGTTTTCTAAAATTAAGAAAAAGTACCAGAGTTGAAACATTAAGACACTAAGAATGCAGATTGTGGATATGGTTCCCACACTTCAAAACTGTAGGCAGGAGGATCAAAATTCAAGGCCAGCATGGGTCACTGTTTCAAAAAGATGAAAAAATAAAAGCACTACTGAGCAGCTGGTGAGAAAGCTCAGAGGGTAGAGGGCTTGCTGTCAAGCCTGCCCTGAGTTTGATTCCCAGGCACCACATGATATGAGGGAGAGATAACTTCTGACTTCTACACATGCCCCTACACATGAATATCCAACTGCAATTTTTAAAAAGGGAAAGAAGTGAGGACACTGAGGCAGGAGGATCAAGACTAGGTAAGGCTACTACAATGAAACCCTGTGTCAACAAAAACAAAAACAAAAAAAATCAGACTACTTATATTTCAGCCTCACTCTGTTGACAAAAAAATATTTCCTGTGATTTTTTAACTCAAATGAGAAGATTTAATGAATGCAATTCTCTGTGTTGTTTTAAAGCATGATTTTTTTAAAGAAAGAAAAGTATTTCTGTTTTCACTAGACCAAAAATACTTATTAGTCAATCAAATTATTGAAATACAATTATTAGTATATTAAATTCTGTACCAAATTTTCAACTCCTTTTGTTAAAATATAATAAAGAAGCTTTATCATAAGAAGGGCAAGGATTGAAACATCTCTTTAAATAGAAAACACTAGCATGTAACAACCTGGCCTAGAGCTACACATGTATACTGTACTAAAATGTCCACAGTCCTAAATTTGACATTACAAATTAGTTAGGTAAAAACTAATCACTGAGGATAGTTTAATGAAGGTATTATGAGGATCAAAGCCAAGTTTTAAACTAGTTCATCCCATAGTAAACACTACCAAATAAGTTTTCTGTTTGTCTCACTTCTGAGTTTAGAACTTACCAGCATAGAGAGAATTTCCAGACTCTCCTAGCAATAGTTTTCCATTTTATTTCCTCCTTTGTAAAATTGAAATAATAGAGATACTATTTATGCTACTTTCCAATGTCAACATTAGGGTCAATTATATCTCAGCAGTTTCTTTTGTTAATTCAAAACACTCTTAAATGTCCCTCAAAGAGCATAAGGCCACCCTGAATATCATCTATGATCAGTAATGAGTAATTCTCCAAAACAAAAGTTTTCACTACCTTTTGATGTTTGGGGTATCTCTTTAGACTTTACCAGCTAAGCTTGTATCATCCATAAGGCTTTTCAACATTTTGACAAGTTTACAGATTTTCTCATGAGGCATGCTCAACATACCCATTGAATATATGAGAAGATGAGAACAGATTTCCAGAATGGATGAAATAAAAAACATCATATAGCTAGAAACTTGAAAATCTTTCGAAGCAATATTTACTCTCTAAAACATGCAGTTTTCCTGTCTCCTAAAAACAATTTTAAGTAATGGAATATATAATTTACTGAAGTCCCACAAATTCAGGAACTAATAAATATTCAACAGAAATATTGTTCAACATAAAAAAATGGCATCTACCACATACTCCAAAAATACTTATTCACTCTAATTCCTGGAGGATAGGAATTGATATTCCAAGACTGAAGTTCTATGAATAGATTCATGGAATCCCTACAAAGACACCACAGCTTTCCTTCCTATGCTATTTGTACCATTCTTAAATTTCTTGTTTAAGTTTTCTAAAATTGTAAGAATCCTCTCAAAACTTTCTTTTATTTTGTTTTTGAACACAATGAAAATAAAAACAGATCCAAAAACTGTGGATCATTCCTCTAATCCCATAACTCAGGAGACTGAGGCTGTGGGGTAATCACATAGTAACCCTGTCCCAAAGAAAGACAAAGAAAAAGTAGACACTACATGTACATGTATAATGA
Source organism: Peromyscus aztecus (assembly GCA_902168405.1). NCBI lineage: Eukaryota > Metazoa > Chordata > Mammalia > Rodentia > Cricetidae > Peromyscus > Peromyscus aztecus. Next base: position 10,101 of record CABHPQ010131024.1, on the reverse strand, counting down.
ACTTCAAAGATATACTGAGTTCTAGAATAAAGAATGATTTTATAAGAATCAGGTGGATCTCTGTGGGTTTGGGCCAGCCTTGTCTACAATATCAAAATCCATTCCAGCCAATTCTATACTAAGAACCAAATTCTGAATTTAAAAAAAAATATATATTATTTTATGGTATGTTCTATTCCTGCTGTAAAGAACTATGAAAGAATGGAGTTTTGCTATCTGTTATATTCCAGGAGAAGACAGATATATGGTGGAACTGAGTTACAAAGTGAGAGATAATTTAGCAAATGACTAAGTTTGAAAAATGACTAACAAACTGCTTGCGAATGGAAGTAATCAACAAGGATACACATGAAAAGGAAACTAAAGCCAACAAGTACTTATGAGTTCACTTAATAAGGAAAATAAAATTTTTTTAAAATTACAAAAATATAAGCAACTAAACCACCACTAGGCCCAAGTGTACAGCTCCTTTCTCAGGACAGGTAAACATGTCCAAGATCTCCCTTGAATAGAGACATGTTTTTGACTCAGGTACCCTGTATAATAATGAACCTGAAGATGACTTGCTAAGAATGGCTAAGAAGCCATTAAGGACATCTCCACTGTTCTTTCTTTCAACATGCCACAATTGCAATCAGTGAATTATGAGATTACTAGGGATATTGAGATCCTGGGAGGACACAGAGAGTTCAATGTTTATCAGCTGTACTCAAAGCAGACACCATTGCTTATACCCATAAAGCTACCAAGTTTTAAAAACGCTCTTTATTTGAAGTGACTGGTAGGATATTTAGATTTGACTGTCTTTGCCTCCCCACATGGAACTTATTCCACTGGATAAGCGAGCACTTGTCTTTTTGTACACATCATGTTGGCTGTTTTGGCATATAATTCCTTATGATTATTTTGTGCTTGTTTAATGAACTTAATTTTAGGAGGAACAATGACAACAAGCTCCAGAGACTACTATCACACCTAAAGGAACAAACCATCTATGCATGATTCCAGCAGACACATCTGTACAAACTGATTGAAGAAATTCTTCAGGAATTGTTTCATCTCCATGATGACACCTCAGGCCAGGAACATTATATTCCAGATTCTTGGTTCAGCCCCACAATGTCATTGCCATTTCTGCCAAAACACAGGAGTCTATATGCATTGGTCATACACGAGGGATGGATGGCTAGAAGACTCAGCAGACTTCCTGGTGCTTTATATTTATCATTTGTTTTTTCATAATGTTAACATACAAAAATCTGAGAAACAACATTGGAAGCTAATTATGAAGATTACTGGACTCTTAGTTGCTTTTTTCATTAGTAAAGGAAGAAATACCTCTCCCATGACCATAAACCACATTCTCCTACTTGACACTGATCAGGTTAGGGTGATGCTATACAATGATTGGCTTAGCTCAGTCTTATAGCTCCAACCTTACTATAACCCCCATTTACAACATTTTGTTTGAAAGTGATTGTATTTCCTTTTATTTCTGAATGTGTTTTCAATTTGGTGCATATCAAACCTGTAGAAAATATAAATTTGAGAAAATATATATATGCCAGATGGATCATAACAATTTCCTGTGATCTATACTGTTTCAACATTTAATAATTGCATGTTTTAGTGCCTGAGATTTATTTTCCTGCATTTATTTGTCTATGAGTAATTTGAATATACAATGTATGCCTTCTCCTTTTCCTTTTTGTTGCCTGAATTTGAAAATTGCTGTGAAATTGTTAATAATTCTTATATGTGATCCCCATCAGCACTGTGTATGCCTCAAAGGACTAGGTGATGGAATGTAATGAACATAGGGGAGAAAAAGCCTTTTTGTTTTGCTTTTTTCTTTTTTTGCTTAAAAATTTTCATTTATTTTACATACTGACCACAGTTTCCCCTCCCTCTTCTCCCCGTTTCCTCCCCTCACCTCCCATCTATCCCCCATCCACTCCTCCTCCATCTCCATTCAGAAAGAGGCAGGCCTCCCATGGGAGTCAACAAAGTATGGCACATCAAGCTGAGGCAGGACCAAGCTCCTCTCCCTGCATCAAGGCTGGACAAAGCAACCCAACATGGGGAATAGGTTCCCAAAAGCCAGCTCAAGTGCCAGGGACAGGTCCTGATCTCACTGCTAAGAGCCCCACAAATACACCAAGCTACACAACTATCACACACATGCAGAGGGCCTAGATCAGTTCCATGCAGGCTCCCTAGCATAAGTCCAGAGTCTGTGAGCTCCCATGAGCCCAGGTCAGCTGTCTCTGTGGGTTCCCCTGTGATGATCTTGATCCCCAGGGCTCCTCCTCCCTGTCTTCAACAGGATTCCTGGAGCTCTGTCCAGTGCTTGGCAGTGGATCTCTGCACCTGTTTCCATCAGTTACTGGATGAATGCTCTCTGATGACAATTAGGGTAGTCACCAATCTGATTACAGGAGAAGAGAAGGCCAGTTCAGGCACCCTCTCCATTATTGCTAGGAGTCTTAGCTGGGGTCATCCTTGTGAATTCCTGTGAGTTTCTGCTGTGGGATGTTCTGTATGGCAAATGTGTTGCTAATAAAACACTGATTGGCAGTGGCTAGGCAGGAAGTATAGGCAGGGCTAACAGAGAGAATTAAAAGAACAGGAAGGCAGAGGGAGTCACTGACTGCCAGCCACTGCCAGGACAAGCAGCATGTAAAGATGCCGGTAAGCCACGAGCCATGTGGCAAGATATAGATTTATAGAAACGGATTAATATAAGATATAAGAACAGTTAGCAAGAAGCCTGCCACGGCCATACAGTTTGTAAGCAATGTAAGTCTCTGTGTTTACTTGGTTGGGTCTGAGCGGCTGTGGGACTGGCAGGTGAAAGAGATTTATCCTGACCGTGGGCCAGGCAGGAAAATTCAAGCTACAAGTTTCCCTGGCACCAGTTTCCTCCCTAATCCCAAAATGGCCCCCACATCAAGATATCTCTTGCTTTACTATCTCCTTTCATCCACCCCCAACCTGCCTAACATGATCCCTCATTTTCCCACTCCCTTATTATCCCCCCAATACCTACAGTTTGTGCAGGAGATCTCTTCTACTATACCTAGCAAAACTTTCAATCACCATAGATGGAGATAACAAGAAATTTCATGACAAAACTAGTTTTAAACAATATCTATCCACAAACCCAGCCCTTCGGAAAGTACTAGAAGGAAAATTCCAACCCAAGGAAGTTAGCTGCACCCATGAAAACACAGGTAATAGATAATCTCAAACCAGGAAACCCAAAGAAAGAAAACACACACACACACACACACACACACACACACACACACACACCTACCTACTACCACCAAAACCATAAAGATAACAAGAATTAACAACCACTGGGGATTAATATTTCTTAATATCAAAAGACACAGGCGCACAGAATGGATACGAAAACAGGATACATCCTTCTGCTGCATACAAGAAACACACCTCAACATCAAAAACATCAAAGACATACATTACCTCAGAGTAAAGGGTTGGGAAGATTTTCAATCAAATGGACCTAAGAAGCAAGCCAGTATAGCTACCCTAATTTCTAACAAAATAGACTTCAAACTAAATTAATCAAAAGAGATGGAGAAGGACATTTCATATTCATCAAGGGAAAAATTCATTAAGATGAAGTATAAATTCTCAACATCTATGCCCAAATACAAGGGCACCCAACATTTCTAAAAGAAACATTACTAAAACTTAATCACACATCAAACTCCACACATTAATATTAGGAGACTTCAACACCCTACTCTCACAAATGGACAGATCTGCCAGACAGAAACTTAACAGAGAAACAAAGAATTAACAGATATTATGACTCAAATGTACTTAATAGACATCTACAGAACATTTCACCCAAACACAAAAGAATATACCTGGTATTGTGTTCCCCAAAATATTGTGTACCTTAATAAACTTATCTGGGGTCAGAGACAGAATGGCCACAATATTAAACAGAGGTTAAGCAGTGGTAGCACACGCCTTTAATCCTAGCATTCCAGAGACAGAAATCCCTCTGGATCTCTGTGAGTTCATGGCCACATTGGAAACGGCCAGGCGTGGTGACACACTCCTTTAATCCCAGAAAGCCAGCCTTTAATCCCAGGGAGTGGTGGTAGAGAGCAGAAAGGTATATAAGGCGTGAAGAAACTCGAGGCATTTTGGCCTGGTTAGGCATTTGGCCTGGAGAAGAATTTGGGCTGGTTAAGCATTCAGGCTTCTAGCAGCAGTTCAGCTGAGAACCATTCGGATATGAGGACACAGAGGCTTCCAGTCTGAGGAAGCAAGACCAGCTAAGGATCTGGCGAGGTGAGATAGCTGTGGCTTATTCTGTCTCTCTGACCTTCCAGTGTTCACCCCAATACCTGGCCTCAGGTTTGATTTTATTAATAAGACCTGTTAAGACTCATGCTACATCTGGCACCCAACGTTCGTGGTACTAATTCATAAAAAAGGTGCTTGTGGGCCCCAGCTCAGGCCCGAGCTACACTCGGCCAGTTGTGGTGGCGCACACCGATAGGATTTGCTGAAGGATCCCAACTTTGAGGCCAACCTAGGAGAAGCTTCGGCCGGGGCCGAGCCACAAATGGTGGTGGAACCATGGAGGCAGCGGCTGCTGCTCTGAGTTGCGGGCTTCTCATCGTGTTGGTGACTACAGTGATGCTGCTACCCAGGACAAAGAGTTTACTGCTGCTTGTTCAGAGAAGGACTGCCAGGACCACCGTGTTACAAGAAAGCATCAGCAAAGGTCAGTTTGGAAAAAATTGGCAAGACAAATGGTGGGGAGAATTTGCTGTGAAGATTTTCTCTTCTAGGGAAGAATGTTCATGGTTCCGAGTGACAGACATTTATCAGACTGTGATTACTCCAAACCATAGAGGAGGCACAAAAAAAAAAAAAAAAAAAAAAAAAAAAAAGTCTGCAGGGAACCATGACCAAGCCTAACTGCGACTTTGACTTTGAAATTGTCAAAAGGATGACAAGATCCCACAATGATGATTCCACACAGACTATGATAAAACCATTAAGCTGATTAACACCAAGGAAAGATCAACTTTGGACTACAAACTGGTCAGGACAATTTTGAGATGGCTAGCTGAGATGATGCAGCCTGGCAGACTACTCGAGCAAGGACTTATGACAAGCCCTAAACTTTCCTATTATAAAGAGACTGGATAAATGATACAGGAATTGACAATTAACCTAAAATTTTTCTTTTCAAGATTCCCTAAAGATATCTTCACCCCTAGAAAGAAAAAAGAAAAAGAGAAAATAGATATGAGATAGATCATCGAATCTACTCTGAGAAAAAAGATAAATAATAGGATAAATACGTAGATCACTGAATCTACATTGAAGAAAAATGGGGAAGATATAAAAATGACAAAAGGTAGATTACTGAATATATTATGAAAAGAAAATAGAGAGAATATGGATATGATAAGATAAAAAGGGAGATTATGGAATCTACTTTTAAAAAGGAACTACTTGTTTTAAATAAGATAAGTAATGAAAATTTTTTGTCTGAATCTGTCAAATGTTAATGGACTAGAAATCGTTAATGTAATTCTTGGCTGTTTATATTGTAATAGTTTTTCTTGTATTAGTTATAAGCTTTTTTAATTTTAGACAAAAAGAGAGGAAATGTGGGGGTATTGTGTTCCCCAAAATATTGTGCACACTAATAAACTTATCTGGGGTCAGAGACAGAATAGCCACAATATTAAACATGAGGATAGGCAGTGGTAGCATACGCCTTTAATCCTAGTATTCCAGAGACAGAAATCCCTTTGGATCTCTGTGAGTTCAAGGCCACATTGGAAATGGCCAGGCATGGTGACCCACGCCTTTAATCCCAGTAAACCAGCCTTTGATCCCAGAGAGTGGTGGTAGAGAGCAGAAAGGTATATAAGGTGTGAAGAAACTCGAGGCATTTGGCCTGGGTAGGCATTTGGCCTGGAGAAGAATTTGGGCTGGTTAAGCATTCAGGCTTCTAGCAGCAGTTCAGCTGAGAACCATTCGGATATGAGGACACAGAAGCTTCCAGTCTGAGGAAACAAGAACAGCTGAGGATCTGGCGAGGTGAGATAGCTGTGGCTTGTTTTATTTCTCTGACCTTCCAGCATTTACCCCAATACCTGGCTCAGGTATGATTTTATTAATAAGACTCTTTAAGATTCATACAACATATACCTTCTCAGCATATCATGGAACCTTCTCTAAAATTGACCACATACTCAGTCACAAAGCAAATCTCAACAGATACCAAAAAAAAAAAAAAAAAAAATTAGAATAACCCTCTGTATGTTATCAGATCACCATGGATAAAAGTTAGGGTTCAACAACACACAAATTACAGAAAGCCTACAAACTCATGGAAACTGAACAACTCTCAACTGAATTACCATTAGGTCAAGGAAGAAATAAAGAGAGAAATTAAAGATGTCTAGAATTCAATGAAAATGAATCCATAACATATCCAAACTTAAGGGACACTATGAAAGTAATGCTAAGTTCAGAGCACTGCCTACATAAAGAATTTGGAGAAATCTCACACTTGTGACTTAACAGAATACCTAAAAGCTCTAGAACAAAAAGAAGAAAACTCACCCAGAAGGAGTAGATGACAGGAAATAGTCAAACTCCAGGCTGAAATCAATAAAACAGAAACAAAGAGAACAATACAAAGAATCAATGAAACAAAGAGTTGCTTCTTTGAGAAAATCAACAAGACAGACAAACCCTTATCCAAACTAACCAAAAGGAAGGGAAGGAATATCTAAATTAACGAAGTCAGCAATGAAAAGGGGGACATAACAACAGACACTGAGGAAATCCAGACAATCTTTGAGTCATACTTCAAAAACCTCTACTCCATAAAATTGGAAAATCTAAAAGAAACTGACAATTTCCTTGATAGGTACCACATACTAAAATTAAATCAAAACCAGATAAACAATTCAAATAGACCTATAACCCCTAAGGAAATAAAAAGTCATTAAAACTCTCCCCTACCCTCGCCCCCAAAAAAACCCAGGACCAGATGGTTTCAGTGTAGAATTCTACCAGAATTTCAAAGAGCTCATACCAATACTCCTTAATGTTGCTAGAGTTTTCCTGCCTGGCCCACGGTCAGGATAAATCTCTTTCACCTGCCAGTCCCACAGCCGCTCAGACCCAACCAAGTAAACACAGAGACTTACACTGCTTACAAACTGTATGGCCGTGGCAGGCTTCTTGCTAACTGTCCTTATATCTTATATCAATCCATTTCTATAAATCTATACCTTGCCACATGGCTCATGGCTTATCGGCATCTTTACAAGCTGCTTGTCCTGGTGGCGGCTGGCAGTCAGTCAGTCTCCTTCTGCCTTCCTGTTCTTTTTATTCTCTCTGTTAGTCCCGCCTACACTTCCTGTCTAGCCACTGGCCAATCAGTATTTTATTAACAACACATTTGCCATACAGAACATTCCCACAGCACTTCCCCCATTTTTTTTTTCAAAAAGGAAGGTTTTAACCTTAACAAAGTAAATTACATATAATTTGGGAATTTGGGCGTAGCTTCTCTTACTACTTCCTGCTGGAGGGGGGCGCTGTATCTTATGGGGACACAAAGAAATTTTTAGGATCATGGAATAGTCCGTGAGGGTGTATCGTCTGAGCCAGTTGCCTTGAAATGGTTCTGGATGTTGGATCATCTGAGCCATAGTGTCATTGGAGACCTTTTAGGTGGTCTTGGCTGGTCAAACCTGATATATCTTAATCTGGAACAAATCCATAGCCTCTGGTTTTCTGTGGAAACAAAATCAGAGCTTCCTTTCCAAAGCAACATATCTTTACATCCAAATTTTGAAGTCAAGGTATCTTTAAAATATACATATTGGTTTAACTCAGCTTCCTTTACAATCAAATATCTCTCTGCAGTTAAGAATCCCAAAGACAACACAATGCAGATTCTCTGTGTGATATCCATCTTTACGTTGCTTATATTTTATACTACCTTTACTGTCTCTTTAAAGACTTCATTTTTCAAAACTATTTCTTTATATAACTGTATATATTCCTTTTTATCTCTCTTTGAAGCCTACGTACATTTTACACACATTTTAAAGCATTTAAAGTCTTGTTCCATCTGAATCTGTCTTATTGTGAATCAATTGTTTTAAACTGCAGCATTCTAAGACTGAAATGGTGTTGTGGCTGCTGGCTCCGCCCACCTCAGCTTCCCAACATGGCGGTGATATGTTTATCGTCGGCTCTGGGAGCCTTCGTGGGTCTATGTTTTTATCAAAGCAGCGTATAGCCCAGAAACCTCTTTTTTTTGTTTTGTACCACCACGCAGCTTAATGTACCACTTGTAGAGGCCTCATTCCCGCCATACTGCAGGTCGAGTGCACACGCCAGGAACCCGCCATACAGTAGCTCAAGCCGGCAAGCTGCCGCTCATTTGAGAGAGATAATTAGGAAGCTGTTTTTAGCTCCGTTTTAGAATCTTTTTTCAGGTTTTAGGTGGAAATTCCTGCCCCACGTTGGGCGCCATTTGTGGCTAGAGTTTTCCTGCCTGGCCCACGGTCAGGATAAATCTCTTTCACCTGCCAGTCCCACAGCCGCTCAGACCCAACCAAGTAAACACAGAGACTTACACTGCTTACAAACTGTATGGCCGTGGCAGGCTTCTTGCTAACTGTCCTTATATCTTATATCAATCCATTTCTATAAATCTATACCTTGCCACATGGCTCATGGCTTATCGGCATCTTTACAAGCTGCTTGTCCTGGTGGCGGCTGGCAGTCAGTCAGTCTCCTTCTGCCTTCCTGTTCTTTTTATTCTCTCTGTTAGTCCCGCCTACACTTCCTGCCTAGCCACTGGCCAATCAGTATTTTATTAACAACACATTTGCCATACAGAACATTCCCACAGCACCTTAAATTGTTCCACACAATAGAAACAGGAGGAACATTGCCAAATTCTTTTTATGAGGCTACAGTTACCCTGATACTCAACCCACACAAAGATGTAACAAAGGAAGAGAATTACAGACCAATCTCCCTCATGAACACTGATGCAAAAATACTCAATAAAATACTGGCAAACCGAATCAAAGAACATATGAAAAAAAAATCAACAACCATGATCAAATAGGCTTCATCCCAGAGATGCAGGGATGGTTCAACATATGAAAATCTGTCAATGTAATCCACCATAGAAATAAACTGGAAAAAAAAAAGTACATGATTATCTCATTAGATGCTGAAAAAAAAAAGCCTTTTAGACATATAAAAACAGCTTAATCACGAACCCCACTACATCCAAGGCTGTACTTGAAAACCAGAATCCAGTGATATCACTCACTCCAGATAATCAGGCACAGTCCTAGAACCACATGATGCCCACTGGACAATATATAAATAGAGACCACGAGCAATGCTCTACTCTGCACATGTGGAGAGACATCATCTTGATTAGCCCTGGGGCTAGAGTATCTCAACCAGGATCCTGACCCTTGAATCAGAGACTTCTGTTAGAGTAGAAACCTGAAATTAAGCTAAGACAGAGGTGAGCAGCATTGGTGAGATAAGTTTAGGACCATAGTTGGGAATTTAGAATGTGAACTATGTACAATGACCATCTACATAATAAAATATAAGTTTTGTTATATTAACTATGCATATCTACCTTCTTGTTCATAAGTTAGGATCACTTTCCTATGGTTGATGATTAGATGTAAGTCTGCATCAGAGTGAAGAAAAGAAAACTTTTCCAAACCAAATGCAACATAACAGATTTTTAAAGAAACAATTATGATTTGTATTATATACCTAAAGCAACTTGTTTTGCTCTAATTCTTTATAAGTCACAAGAACTTTTGGAAACAAATATATCTCCCTTTTTTATGTGTATGTTTGTATGTCTGAAAGAATGTTTTCCATATGTGTACAGGTGACACACCAGAAAAGAGGCCATCAGAACCCCTGAACCTGGAGTAGCAGATGGTTATGAGCCTCCTGATTTGAGTGCTGAGATCTGAAATCATGTCATTCCCAAGAATAATTTATGCTGAGTGACCTACCAAG
>CABHPQ010131022.1:0-15265 GCA_902168405.1 Peromyscus aztecus | reverse complement strand
CTCTGCATTTTTTGGCTTGCCAGCTTCTCCAAAAAGGAGTTTATGATGCAAGGCTAAAAGAAGTTTCAAGAAATTCTGCTGTGGGGTCCCTTGGGTTTCTAGGCCCTTGTCCATTTCATCTCTCTCCACCTGTTAGGACCTTGCGTTTGTCTTATTCCAATTCTGAGCCATGCTTGGACTGACAGGGAAACCAGCTACTCCACCTTCCCCCTTGCCATTCTTGTACTGAGACTCAGCCAGCACGTGGAGTTCTGTGGACACAGCCTCAGGTCTGTGGCATACAGAGCGGCAGTGCAGGATAGCCAGTTAGAACTGGTTCTGCAGAGGCTGCTGTGGGGAAACGACACACTGACTCCTCTAGCTTTTCTCAGTTGAACAGCAGTGTTTAGTTTGTGCATTGCAAACTTGAGAGAGAAAGACAGCTACTAAATAGAAACTGTAGTGTTAATATTTTTATTTGTATCTCCAAGATATTATCTATATATTTTTATTATCACTTCAAGAATGGGTAAGAACCACTGACAGACTGAATTTACATCTTTCAATTGGATTTTTTCCCAATTACGTATGACTTATATCTGGCTATCGGTTCATTTAAGTTTGATATATGGTATTATAGAGAACCAACAAAATTAAAATGATAATTGATATTTGAGACAAGTCACTTAATGTTTGAAATGTTTCTTTATATATGTATTTTTCAAAATGTCATACCTCTTTGAGAGTGACTAGAACTAGGTAGAGAGTGGGTGCAAAGGCGATTTGTAAACTGTCAAGTGCTATATAATTATTGATTATTATTGATATAGTCACTTATATGATCTGTCCATCCTGATTCTTTGTGATGGTATAGCTCAATAAAAATGACTATCAATAAAATGGAGAGAGTCTTTGTATATTCTTTTTAAACTAAGTTTTCTTGAGCAGTAGTAAATATAGATGTGTATATATATGTCTTTAGTAATAAGTATATTTTATTTTTAAACCATTTAATTTTTTACTTATGTGATTGCATGTGTGTCCAGAAGGTATGCCCACATACCTGTAGGTTCCCGCAGAGGTCAGACACATCAGATCTCCTGGACCTGGAGTTAGAGGCAGTTATGAGTTGTACAGCGCAGTTACCAAGAGCTGAACTCAGTTTCCTCTGCAAGAGCAGTACACACTCTTAACTGCTGATGCATCTCTCCAGCCCCAAGCTCTTTATTACTAATTAACAAACTGTATTGATTTATTTTAATGTTAAAGAATCCAAGCATTCCTGAGATTTACCAATGTTGTGATTTCCCCATCTCTGGAAAATATGGGAAAAGACATGCCTTGAATGTCTGTGTTCTCCTGCTAAATTGGGACTGATGTGTTTAGAGATTTGTTGATTAGCTTTAGGACTAGTCGTATTTCTGTTTCTTAAGTTTGGTTTGTAATTGTGTCCTTTTCCTTTTGAGATTGCTTCTTCATAGTCTTTCTCTTGATGCTGTTTACAAAATTTTGTCAACTTTATTAGGCCTTGAAAATTAATTTTTGGGGGTTTTAGAAAGTCAACTTTATCAATATTTACTTTACACATAATAAAATTCATCCACTTGTTCAGTGAGCTTGGAAAAAGATAATGCCTCTTTCATCCACCACTGTGATTGTGTGCTGTATGGTAGAGTAGCTGTTCCTGCTTCTCCCTCCTCCTCCTCTACTTGTCCTGTTCCCGTTTTCTCCCCCACTCCGCTCCACCCTCCCTCTCTCCATCCTCCCTCCATCCCTCCCTCCATCCCGCCCTCCATCTCCTCTCTCCTTCATTTCTTCCTTTATTACCCACTGTGCTGTCTTATCTGTTCCCAAATTTCCTTTTTAAAGCTGGATAATATTCCTCTGAGTGTATGTCCTGCTCTTGAGCCATTTCTCCAGCACTGCATTTGCATTTTAAAAACTGTAATTAAAATCTAATTACATCACTCCCCTTCTCCCCTTCCCTCCCTCCAGTTCTTCCCATGTCCCTTCCCTTCATCCCCTCCCAGACCCCAACCCTCAAGGAGGCTAGAGAGATGGTCAGTGGTTAAGAGAACATGCTGCTTTTGCAAGGGACACTAGTTCAGTACCCAGAAGTCATGTGGGTGGTTCACAACCACCTATAACTCCAGATCCAGGGGATGTGACACCCTCTTCTGGCCTCTGCATTGAACTCATGTGCAAATCCATACTCAGATATATACATTAAAAATAAGAATAAAAACTTTTTAAGTGGGATATCTGAAATGTTGGCAGGGACTGGTGGGGATAGAGCCTAGGGCCTCTTGAAGGCTAAGCATGCACTCTACCATGGAGCTACATCCACAGTGCCTCTACGTTTTTATCTGTTTTAAAATTTCATTTTTATTCATCTGTGGGAGTTTGGTAGACATACTCTTGATGTGTTTTCAAATACAGCGGTAGCATGAATCCTAATTGATCTTAATAATAAAAACTTGGAGTCAGATAGCTGGGTAAATGCTGAAAAATCAGAGAAGTAAAGGAGCCAGCCAGTAGAGAGAGTTCTTACCTCTACGACTCCTCAGACTGAAAAGGGGGGCTCCTGTCTTCTCCTGCCTTACATTACTGTCTCCACCTCCCTAGTGCTGGGATTAAAGGCATGAGTTTCCCATGTACTGGGATCAAAGGCATGATTCTCCCTAGTTCTGAGATTAAAGGTGTGAGCCTCCACCATCTGGTTCTGTTTCTTTTTTAGACTGGCTCAATCTCATGTAACCCAGAGTGACCTTGAACTCCTGATCTTCCTGCTTCCTCCTCCCAAGTGCTGGAATTAAAGGTGTGTGCCACCACTGCCTGGCCCCTATGGTTAACTAGTGGCTAGCTCCGCACTCTGATCTCCAGGCAAGCTTTATTTGTTAGAGCACAATCAAAATATCACCACAGACAGCTGCCCTCATCTATGAGGATGTGTTCCATGATGTTCTCAGTGGCACATGAAACCTCATGTAATACCATATCTTATGTACTTTATTCTTATAGCTTTTCTTTAGCATATGTGAATCATTGATCTTGTGCCTTAGAGCCATTATTGAGTACAAGTAAGGGCCACTTAAATGCAAGCACTGTGATATCCTGGCAGTCAATCCAGTAACACAGTGGCTAAGTGACTAAGGAGAAGTGGTATAGACAGTGTGGATACATTGGACAAAGAGATGATCCATGTTCCTCGTGTGGAGGTGGAGCAGAGGGGCATGGCTGTCCATCATTCATCATGCCACTCAGATCAATGCACAACTGGAAACACAGGAATTGATTATTTCTGGGATTTTTCATTTAATATTTTCAGATGGTATTTGATGTAAGCTTTATTATTATTTGATGCAAGCTTTATTAGGGTACACAATATATCACAATTTGAAATGTCAGAAAATGGGGCCACAGATAGAAAAAGAACCACTATGTCTGTATTGGGATATTATCTCCCATCATTCAATTAAAACAATATGGAGGGCCAGTGAAATAGCTTCATGAATAAAGGTATCTACCACCAAACCTGATACATGAATTCAATCCCACGCTGACAGGTGGGTGCATGCCCAAGAGAAATAAAAACACATTTACAAAAAGATTTCTACAAATGGGTCATTAGCTCACCATTACAGCAGCCCAAACAGGAAACAGCCCAAAGGTCCATCAGCAGTATAACAGAAGAAACAAATTACAGTGTTTTCATGCAATGGGCCATTAGTCAACAATAAAAGAATGAGCTGTTAATACACAAGTGAATGTCACAAACATTTTGCCTAGTGGAAAGAGCCAGAACCCACAGCACAATGCTACATGACTCCTTTCATGGGACCCTCTAATGGAGGCCAAAGTGGTGGATGATAACAGAAAGTAGAAAGGCAGTTGCTTCTTAGGGAAGGACTGTCTGGGAAAGGGGGAGTGAGATTTCTATAGTGCTTCAAAAATTAATAAGAAGCCAGGGTCTGATGGTGTGTACCTGTTATCTTCTCAGGATGCTGAGGCAGCATTGTGAGTTTGAGGCCAGAGTGTGCTAAACTAGGGCTCTGATTTGAATAATAATATGGGAATGGTAATAGCCTAGTAAAGGCCCAAGATTAGTTTAACTTTGGGGTAGCTGGAGCTGCCTGCACACTAATGGGCTCCCACCATGCTGTCCAGGGGCTCTGCTTTGGTTTCCTGCTTAGGATTCCTATGCTTAAGAATTTCCATGTAGTTCTCATAATTGTCACCAGGTGGCAGTGTCGCTCAGTCAATCAGACTCCTGAGGCAGCTCCATGGAGATTCTTGCCTCTTTGCAGCTGTTTACATTGTCATCAGTCACTTTTGAGTAGACCACATTATTCACCCCGATTACCTATTTAATCCACCAGGCTCAGGGGAAAATGACTTATCTGTTTGTCTAGGACGTATCTATGGCTCTGTTGCAGGAACCCAAGGATCCTGTTGAGGACTGAACAATAGCAAAATTCAGATACTGCAGTGGCATGACCTTTGTCTTGACAGGTGGCACATGTGCTGTGGGATGTTCTGTATGGCAAATGTGTTGCTAATAAATCACTGATTGGCAGTGGCTAGGCAGGAAGTATAGGCGGGGCTAACAGAGAGAATTAAAAGAACAGGAAGGCAGAGGGAGTTACTGCTCTGCCAGCCAGCCACCGCCAGGACAAGCAGCATGTAAAGATGCCGGTAAGCCACAAGCCATGTGGCAAGGTATAGATTTATAGAAATGGATTGATATAAGCTATAAGGACAGTTAGCAAGAAGCCTGCCACGGCCATACAGTTTGTAAACAATGTAAGTCTCTGTGTTTACTTGGTTGGGTCTGAGCGGTTGTGGGACTGGCAGGTGAAAGAGATTTATCCTGACCGTGGGCCAGGCAGGAAAACTCTAGCCACACACATGTGCAGCACAATCCCCTGTGGAGTTTGGAAAAGCAGAAGGGCCACCTCTGTGTGTGTGTGTGCGTGTGTGCGTGCGTGTGTGTGTGTGTGTGTGTGTGTGTGTGTGTGTGTGTAGAAAGAGAGAGAGAGAAAGAGGGGGAGAGAAGCCAGTTGTGGTGACTCACACCAATAGGATAGCCTGAAGAGGTGGAGGCAGGAGGATCACAAGTTCGAGGCCAACTTGGACTGTGCCTTGGCACTGGTGAGTTGGCTCAGTAGGCAAAGACACTTGCCTCCAAGTCTTATGATGAGTTTGATCCCCAGAACTTTCATCTACTTATGAAAGAGTAAATACGTTTTAAACAAACCTGCATGTCTCCGTGCTCAAGGCACACTTCCATAGCTTGCCTACTAGCTGTATTGCAGAGCTCTAGGCCCTATGGGTAATTGCTGGCTTTGTTGAACACATGCCATGTCCCATGAACAGCTGTGATTGCTGAACACATCTGATAGCTTTAAGATGTAGGGAGTCAATTAATCATCATCAGTCATCACAGAAGCTTCCTCAGGGATAGATGCAAAGACCCATAGCCAACAATTATGTAGAGCTTTGGGAACCCTGCAAAAGAGGCAGAGGAAGGATTATAGGAACCAGAGGTGTCAAAGACACTAGGAGAACACAGCCCACAGAATCAACTAAGCAGAGCTCATAAGGGCTCACAGAGACTGAAGTGGCAATCACAGAGCCTGCATGGGTCTGTGCTAGACCCTCTGCATACATGCTGTGGTTGTTTAGCTTGGAGTGTTTGTGGAACTCCTAACAATGGGAGAGGGGGTATCTCTGACTCTTTTACCTGTTCTTGGGACCCTTTTCCTCCTACTGGGTTGCCTGGCCCAGCCTTGATATGACGGTTTGTGCCTAGTTTTACTGCATCTTTTTATGCTGTATTCTGTTGATATCACTGGGAGGCCTGGTCTTTTCTGCCAGGAAATAGAGGAGCAGTGGATCTGGGGGAAAGGACAGGTGGGAACAGACTGGGAGGAGTGGAGGGGGTGGAACTGTGGTCAGGACATATTGCTTGGGAGAAGAATAAATAAATAAACAAATAAATATGTAGGGACTATTGATATCTCAATTTTGAGGCACAGATAGCCAGGGTTCTCTGTGTCCAGTGTCAGGGCAGCTGGTCATGACTGACAGGGCCACAATCGGGAGGAAGATCTGAGATGCTTCTGCTTACTGGCTGGGAAGACAAAATGATACATAATTGCCATCATTCCCTTATAACTCTCGAGAAGGTCCCCAGTTCAGCAGTCCTTTGCACCCAGGTGCATGCTGACCAGTGAGCCAGACCTTCAAGGCCAGCCAGAGCAACATAAGACCATTTTTCAATGTCTCACCAACATGACTGCCTAAACATGTGCTGAACAAGGTCAACAATAGATATGCCAAAGTGGATGGGGAAAACCTAAGAGGTCTCATTCCTGCACAAAGAATTGTATGCAACTAAGGAATGAAGAGAGTAGGAGAAATAGTCTTCCTCAAGGAAGAACACACCAATTGGTTATCCGATACCAATGGTCAGCCCTGAAAACATGCATACAAGGAATATTATATAGACTGAGCAGGTTGTATGTATGAATATATATGTATATACATATGTGCATGCAATAACAATTAATGGGGGGAAAGGCCATGAATTTTAAAGAGGTCCAGGAGGGGTATATCAGAGGATGTGGAAGGAAGAAGGGGAAGAGAGAAATGTTATTTATTATATTATAATCTCAAAATAAAGGGGAAAAAAGAAATCAACCCTAAAAACAGACCGTGGTTCTCTTCTTGTGCATACTTAGCATAGCTCTGCACTCTAGTCCTATGGCCAACTGCTGCTGCAGGCTGCTCATCATTTGTATTAAAAGGATGGCAGCAGCATCCCCTGTTTTCCTGTACTTTCAGCCTGGGGTGGCTTCATTGTGGGTAAAAGGTGTGTGTTTGGAATTGCTTGCTGGTTCTTGGCAAAATAACCTGGAATTATTTTTAGCTCTCTAATCCTCACTTGCTTCATTGTGTAGGATGTCCTGTTCTCTGATAGACTACTCATTTTTTTAAAATGCCCTTTCACAAGGGATGACTTCCAGTCACATTCTTGGCTTTGCGCTCCCCCCCCCCCACTTTGTCCAGGGGTTCTTATAAGACTCCAAATTATAGCTCTTTGGTTTAGCTTTGTGTATACACACACTCACACCTTAACTATATTGGTTCCTCCTCCATACACAGCTCAAAGCAGGCTGTTCCTAGCTGACACCTGCATGCTGTTGTTTCTTGCTCCCACAGCCCACAGCCCGAGCCTGGCAGGACCAGTAACCAGCCCATCACCACCAGTTTCCACAGTATCAGGTCTGTAAATTTGTTTCTATAGGTTTCCACACCTAAAGTTGGGAGGCAGATCCAGCCTAGAGTGGAAAGATGGCCCCACTCCCTCCCCTACTTGTCAGAGAGGTAGAGGGAGCTCTTGGGAGCAGCCCTGGGAAAGGAGCTGAGGAAATCACTCTCAGACCACACATAAGACAATTAGCAGTTTGTGAAGGTGAAGCCTGAGACCTTGTGCTTGGAAATATACTGTTACATTTTGGATCTTGAATGCCCACCAAAGGCCACATGTTTAAGGCTTGGTCCCCAGCCTACAGTATTGTTTAAGGGGGAACCTTCAGGTTATGAGGTCTAGGAAAAGGGAGTTAAGCCCCTGGGGTCATGTCCTCAAGGGAGATAGTGTGATCCTGACCCCGTCCCCTCTTTCTTTGCTTCCTGGCTACCATGAGGTGAGCAGCCTCCTCCGTCTTTCACTCCCACAGTGATGTACTCCCTTACCACAGGTTAAAAAGCAACACAACCAACAGACCACAGTCTGAAGCCTCCAAAACTGAGCCAAAACACCCCTTTTATCTTTAGAAGTTGATTTCTCTCAGATGTCTGTTGCAGGAACAAAAGCTAACCATTACACATACCCTCCAGATGGTCCTGCCCAACCTGCTCTGAGTGTTTTCAGAGATTAACATACTGCTCAGAGACATACCCGCTTCAGTGGTGTAGCTATTGATAGGTTGCCCATGTTTCTGTGAAAAGTCTCTTACTCATGCTCCTGTCAAGTCTCTCACCCATGCTCCTGTGAAGAATCTCTCACCCATGCTCCTGTGAAGAGTCTCTCACCCATGCTTCTGTGAAGAATCTCTCACCCATGCTCCTGTAAAGTCTCTCACCCATGCTCCTGTGAAGAATCTCTCACCCATGCTCCTGTGAAGAGTCTCTCACCCATGCTCCTGTGAAGTCTCTCACCCATGCTCCTGTGAAGAATCTCTCACCCATGCTCCTGTAAAGTCTCTCACCCATGCTCCTGTGAAGAATCTCTCACCCATGCTCCTGTGAAGAGTTTCTCGCCCATGCTCCTGTAAGGAACTCTATTGAAATTCATTGGTTAACAAAAAATAAGACATGAATGTAGAGGGGGAACTAGTTGGGAAGAGGAAAGGATCTGTGGGGGGGAGGATATAGTGAGGGGTGAATATGATAAATAAAACATATGCATGTATGGAAATTATCACAATGAGACCCATTGTAACTTACAATTAATAAATGCTAACAAAACATTTGAAAAAGAAAATTTCTTAAAGAGAATCACCTTCAAGTGAAACTATGGACTGGAACACAATTACATCACAAGAAGGGAGATGCATCCAAGCAGATAGGTATTCCAGCACCCTGGGGCCCCCATCCAGATGGTACAGTTAGAGGTTTAGCTGGTAGAAAACTATGGGAGAGCATTAAGGTCAGGAGATAGCATGTACTTGCAGAGGGAAAGAGACTTGAGGGACTAAGGTGTATTGGGGACAGGGGCAGCCTCAGCATAGCTACTATTGATGGCAAACTGAGAGGTCGGCCAGCTTATGAAGAAGCCTAGGATGCCTCCCACCAATGAGTACAGGAGTCTGGGGGAATGTTTCAAGAGATAATTAACTCTAGGCCTTAATCAGCCAGATTTACATTTCTCTTGGGTCAGTGTCAGTGGCTGGTACCTGTGAGTGGAGGGGACACACAGCTTTCTCCTCTGCTGTCCTATCTTGAGAATTAGATTGGTAGAAGGCAAGTTAATAGTAATAAAGCATGCAAATGTAAAATAAGTCTTTTTCATGACACGAGCCTTTAAAAGGAAATAAAGGACCAACAAAACTGATGTGTGGTGACAGAGAGGTGACTCAGTTAGGAGTACTTGTGCTCCTGCAGAGAACCTGGGTTCAGTTCCCAGCACCCACATGGCCGTGATGGGGGCAGCCTCACAACTGCCTGTAACTCCAGTTCCAGAGGATCTGACACCCTCTTCTGGCTTTTGAGGGCACCTGCATGTATTTGGTGCACACACATACACTCAGGCACATACACATAGATAAATATTTTTTAAAAGAACATGTTGTAGTGGGTAGCTGTTCTAGCTTTGACCTGGAAGTACCACTTTTAGTGAGGTTTCCGGTAACTGCCACGCTTACCTATGGCCTGCCTCTGAGGCGGGGCTGAGACAGGAGCCCTTAAGACCTGAGATCTGGATGTGCCAGCTCTCTTGGTTCCTTGTGATCATGGATGCTGGATGGTAGACCTAGTAGAGTTTTCCAGAGAACACTGCTGGACTGCATGCACTTCACCTCTCCCAGATCCTGTAACCAACCCCTTTACTGGCTGTAAGTTACCCCAAAATAAACCTCCTTTTTTAACTACATGGAGTTGCCTTAATAAATCTTCCAATAACATGTTTTGTATAATATTGAACGAAGTGAGGCAGTTGTGGAAAAGATACAAGGTTAGTGAAGGGGAGGACAGCTAAAGGAAGATGACCATAGCTAAACTTCTCTCAGCTGTGACTCCTCCTTAAAATGTGTTCTGTTCTTCCTGGTATGAAGAAAGCATCTCCTCTCCGGAGTTTCTAATCTGTCATCTTGAGGAACAGAGAGCTAATCGTGCTCTACTCATACCTGCTGTTCTCTAAGTTGTCCTTGAGGTGACTCTTCTGTCAAAGCTGCATACTGTGTGGATGGCATGCTCCACCATCCTTCCCAGGGATTAGGGGTGTTTGGTGTACGTGGGTAATCCTGCTGAGACCCAGGGATCCAGTTGACAGAGACATTGCTATCCTATAATAACATGTAGCTTTAGGGACCCCACTGCAGGACTAGGGAGCTGTGGCCCCTTACTCTTGTCTGGATGTGGTTCATATTCCAAAACTCCATGTACTGAAAGTTTGATTTCTAGTGAGGCAGCAAAATTTTCAAGGGGTGGGGCCCAGTGAGAGGTTCTGGTTTCCTATCTTACCCACTATGTGGTCATGCTCACAAGCATCTCTCCCATGATTCTATCAGCCAAAGTGTCCTCACCAGAGTCAGGGCTGTGCTATTTAGATTTTTAGCCTCTAAAACTGTGAACTCAACAACCTTTTTATTTTATTAAGAACCCAGCTTCAGGTATTTCATTACAACAACAGAATAATATGGACTTCATGCCTGCTTTGCTATGTGTTAGCCAAATAGTGCACTCTTTGTTTCCATCAATAGACTGTTCTCCAGCACTAGCCCCACAGTCTTAACCCAGAGGTTGAAAGTCCATAAGAAAGACCACAATGCTCACCTTCCCAGCACATGGGAGAGGAGAAAGAAATGGGGCTTGGGGTTTGACTAGAGTGGTCATCAAATGTTTGGAAGATTATTTTTTATTATTATTTAAAATTTTTTGTTATTGTTGTTAATGATGATGGTGGTACTTGTGTATATGATGTGTGTGAGTGTGGGTGTGCACGTGGGTCAAAGGACAACTTTTGGGAGTTTGTTCTCTCCTTCTATCTTGTTGAGGGAAAGTCCCTCTTTCTTCTACCATGTTGCTTCCCCCAGGCTAGGGACCTAGCTTCATCTCCCATCTTGCCATAGGAGTGCTAGGATTACAGGTGTGTATCACCACATCTGGATTTATATGTACTCCAAAGTTCTAATTCAGGTCATCCAGGCAAGTGCTTTTACCCACTGAGCCACCTTGCCAGCCCAGACCGTTTTAAAAAAAAATAATTAACAAATTAATTTTGTGTGGTACTGGGCATAGAGCCCAAAGTCTTCTGTGTACTGGGCAAGCACTCTACCAGTGGTCTCTTGGTGTGTTTTGAGACAATGTCGTAGAGTTACTATTGCTATAATGAAACACCATGACCAAAAAGCAACTTGGAGAGGAAGAGATTTATTTGGCTTACATATCCAGAGTCATAATCCATTGAGGGAAGCCAAGGCAAGAATTCAAACTAGGCAAGAGCTGATGCATAGGCCATGGAGGAGTGCTGCTTACTGGCTTGCTCCCCATGGCTTGCTCAGCCTGCTTTCTTATAGCATCCAAGACCAGCAGCCCAAGGATGGCCCTACCCACAATGGGCTGGGTCCTTCCACATCAATCACTAATTAAGAAAATGGTCCACAGGATTGCCTACAGTCCAATCTTATGGAGCATTTTGTCAATTGAGGTTCCCTCCTCTCAGATGACTTTAGCTTGTGTCAAGTTGACATTAAACTATCCAGCACAGACAGGGTCTCACTACGTAGCTTAGAATGAACTCATAATCCACCTACCTCAGCCTCCCTTGGTGCAGGGACAACAGATCTATACCACTATACCACTATGCCTGGCTGGAGCAGAGGACATGGAGTAGTCCTGGAGTGTGTTGAATAGAAATGTCATCACATGGCAGCAGACCATTCTTCATAATGATGCAGACAGCCCCTGAGTACCTTGACCGCAGAACAGGCAGATGACTGCTCTGGGCCCACCGCAGTGCAGAGCTTGGGGATGTCCCACAATGTATCAGATGCTGCTTGGCCTGGAGAATTCCTCTTGCTAGGAAAGGTCCTAAAGGGGACCCCAGGAACCTCATTCACTCACTCAAAGCAAAGGCCACTATGAACAGGGTTCCTTGGGGAGTATGACACCCACCCACCTGACTGGATGGAACCTGGATCCTTGAGCTGACTCTGGAAGCTTCTGCCTCCCGAACTCCTGCCCAGTTCCTGCTGCCCCAGCTTCCCAGCAGTCCCCAGGGCCAAGACCTTCTTCCTGCTGCTCGGGCTCTGCATTGCTGCCTTGCCGTTGCTGCATTGCCTCGCCAGGCTGCGTGTTACCTGCTGAGGCTTGCCCGTGCTGGAGCTCTGGTATCTGCACTCACCTGCTTATCTAGTTCCTGCTGTGTCAGGCAGCTGCCACCCCATTTTGCCAAATTTCTGCCAGAGTCCATCCCTTCACTTGCCACCCCATCACTTCACACTGGCTTGGAAGTGATGTGTGTGTCTGGCCACTGTATTCCCAGCCAACTCCCTGACTGAGCCCAGCTCAGGGCTCTTCCTTTCTAGGTTCCGTCCACTGACACCCCCACATCAAGGGTCCATCTTCATTTGGGCCCATACCTTCTTCACCAAAGTGCATTCCTGGACATCCAGATGCCATCTCTTCTGCCAGCTTTCAGTCAGTCACACCACAGCTCCTCCCCACTTCTACCCAAAGATTTGACCTTGAAGCCAGCCTCTTGGTTTCCTGTCCTGTGCCTGTGGGGCCAGAAATATCTGGCTGTGAGAACAAAGAGTCTGTCCCAGTCTTCCTCAGCCATGCCTCATGGGGGGGCATGCTTTCTGGGCAGAACTCACCCTCCCTACAAAGGCAACTGGCCTTTCTTCTCAGTCAGTGAAATCAGCAATAGATCTGTAAAGCCAGGGGCCAAACCTCAGTGGTCATCAAGGTCAGGCTTCCATTTTGCTCTTGGGAAACTGAGGGTCTTGTGGTTGGTGGTAGCAGAGGTATGAGGTGAATAAGCCTGTCGTGAGAGGCTGTGGCCAGCTTGGACACAGAGTGTTTTTGAGTGCACCACACCCAGCTCCCAGAGTGACAACCAAAGGCCAGGCATGTGGAAGTGTCGATTCTAGTCCAAAACAAAACTCCCTTGTGTTTTCACCAGCTTGGGCTTTCAATGCCAGGATCTAAGGCAGGAAGAAGACGTAGCACACCGCTACCGTTTGACCGCCTTCCCTCCAGAGTCCAGGCTTTGGAATCTAGTGGGGATGGTATTGAGGGGCGGGGCTTCAGGCTCAGTTCCTTAAGTGTTCGCCCAGCGTTCACGAAGCTCTAGATTTGACCCCCAGCACACCAAAAACTGGACAAGGTGGCACATGCCTGGAATGCCAGTACTCAAGAGGTGGAGGTAGGCTCTCCATGGGAGCCCTTACCCTTTTGGAGGAGGGGATGGAGGGGAAGGCTAGGGGGGAGCAAGAGGAGGGATGAGAGGGGGGATCGATCTGTAGTTGGTATGTAAAATGAATAAAAAAATTTCTTAAATAAAAAAAAGAGGTGGAGGCAGGAGCTGCAGAAATCCAGTTTCATCCTCTGCTACATAGTAAGTTCAAGGTCAGTCTGAAATACATGAGCTCCTGTCTCAAAGGGGAAAAAGTGAGAACTGGAGGGATGGCTCAGTGGTTAAAAGCACTGGATGATCTTCCAGAAGACTCACCCAGCACTCACATGACAGCTTACAACTGTCTATAACTCCAGTTCCAGGAGACCCACACCATCTTCTGGCCTCCACAGACAATCAGGCACACATGTGGTACGCAGATATACATACAGGCAAAAACACCCATATACATAAAATCTAAGTAAGTATCTTTAATATTAAGATAAATTAAAAAGTGGAACTTTTAAGGAGAAATGAAGGAACCCCATCAGGAATGGATGAAGCCCTTGTAATCAGAGACTTTAAGTTTAACAGGGCTTAACAAAATAATAATGCAGAGGGTTTTCAAGGGAGCCACTGGGGACTCTGGGCTTCTCCTGTGTACAGTCACATGGATGATGTTCACATGCTGCATGACACACAAGCACCCATGGAGTGACATATGAATGAGAAACGGGGAATGACATGGATTGGATAATGTCTTAGGGTTTCTATTGCTGTGAAGCGACATCATGACGACAACTCTTATAAAGGAAAACATTTCACTGGAGCCCGCTTACAGTTTTAGAGGTTTAATCCGTTATCGTCTTGAGGGGACACATCACAGCATGAAGGCAGGCATGGTGCTCAAGAAGGGAGCACCTCCAATTACGAAGTTATAAATATCAGTTTGTCCATCCAAGCCACTGGCTTAGGTACTGCAGGAGGGCCTGTATGGGAGATGGGAGCGAAGGGCCAGTGCTCTTAGGGTGGAAACTCTTAGAGCCTGTTTTTTTGTTTGTTTGTTTTGTTTTTGTTTTTGTTTTTCAGCTTTGAGCCCTGAAACTGCTTGTGGCAGGTTCGGTTACTGACAGCACAAATCCCATTGAGTCAGTTCAAGTGCTGAATGGCTTCACAAGCCCTGGTCTCAGGAGATTCACTTTCATATTGGGGTAGTGGTTCATTTGAGAATACAAACCTTCAGATTAACTATGTCCAAAATACTGTCTTGAATCATGAGATCCATCAGTTTTTAGTACTGTCTAGACCTGCATCTAGAACTACATTGTAAAAATCTTTAAAGCATGTGTTAGATGTATGTGTGAAAATTTTGTTTAAATGTAAACTTCATACCATGCTGTCAGTTTTTGTCTTAATAAAACTATAGATTTATATATATGAAAAAAAGAAGGGAGCTCCTAGGAAGTGAACTGACTTGAGCTTCTGAGACCTCAAAGCCCACCCCCACAATAATGATGCACTTGCTCCAGCAAGGCCACACTTAACTCCAACAAGGCCACACCTCCTAATAGTGCTGCTCCCTATGGGCCAAGCATGCAATCACATGAGCCTATGGGGGCCATTCAGATTCAAACCACCACAGATAGTATCATGGTCCCCCACCTGTGTTGATGACCCCTCCCCCCCTCCCCCGAGCTACAGCTGGACACAGCTGTTATACTGTGTCCCCAGAGCACCTGGAACTCTAGGCAGCCTTAAGAGCGAGTTCTGACCAAAGAGATAAAAGTTCAAGATTTGAAGACAACTTCTCAGAAGGCTGTTTCGAGAAAGTTCCCACAATCAGGAGGGAGATCAGCCCCTCCTAGCCTCCAATGTGAACATGGCTGCAGAATGCATGGCCAGTTTTTCTCCATGAAGCAATTGCCAAGTTAGACACAGAAATGTCTTCCTCGCAGTTCTCTGGGCTGAGAAGTTCAAAGTCAAGAAGCTGCCGTAGAAGACTACGCAGGCCAGACTGGAATGGAAGAAGGCAGTCCTGGTGCTTCTGGGGCCACCCACAGCCGGGATTCCCTGCTATCCCACTCTGCCACACCCTCTCTGAGAACAGTAGTGCCCTCCCTCAGCCCACACCCTACTTGCTCTCTCTTCTACATACCCCTCCAC
>CABHPQ010131021.1:0-19130 GCA_902168405.1 Peromyscus aztecus | reverse complement strand
AAGACCAGAGAGATGAAGTTGCTTGCTATGGTCACACGGTCACATCTCAAACCGCAGACCAGAGGGCCTGAGGTCCTTGAAGTACACGCTGTTTCACAGAGGTTGGGAAAGGGGCCCAAACGGGAGTGGCCTACTTAGCTGATGAGGAAGTACACACAGAAGGTCCTCTAAGCCTCAGTGAGCAGCCACTGAGCCCTCCAACTGTCCTCAGTGCCGTTTCATCTCTAGACAGGACTGTCCAACAGCCCAGCCTTTACAAAATAGCTTTCCTTAGCCACGGTATCCTGGGCTCAGGACTATGCCACTTCTGAGCACCCGTCACTCCCCAGAAAGGGAAAGGCCCTGCCATGACACCCAGCAAACCAGGAGCTAACTACATCATACCGTGGAGCAGCCAAGCAGAGGCTTGTCCGATGCCACTGGTCTCTGAATGAGAAACGGCTCTGGGAGGGGCAGGTTCTGTGGCCAAAGATGGCAAGTGGCTGGTGTGAGACTTCACCAGGTCAGATGTGTCATCGCTGAGACCCAGGGTGAACACCAGGTACTTTCTTGTGGAGATGGGGGTGGGGCGGCTGCAGTGTCTGCCCCCACATCCCACTATGAGAACACAGCAGAAGCAGGGGTTTTCCACCCAGATCCTAGCTGAGGTTGCTCCATTATTCTGTCTGACCACAACCACTTCCTTCTCTTAAAAACTCCCTCCGGCAGGCCCTGACACCAGCCCGGCTCTCAGCAGAAGAGAGTCTGCTTGTACTGGCTTGTTAGCAGTGGCCGAGCCAGGCTCAGGAATGTCACAGAAGGCCCTCCCATCTGGCTACAAGTTGCAGGATGGAGGGTGGAGGAGAGGGTTGGGTCTGAAGCCACTAGCCTCTGCTAGGATGAGAACTCCTTGCTCCTGCCCTGCAATGCAGCTCCTAAGCAGAGGCCTTAGTCCCCAGGGGCTGGAAGCAGTTGTCATCCCTGGCCATTTTATAGGTAAAGAAGCTGAAGACAGACGAAGCCCAATTTAGGGGAACCCCGTTTTCCTCACTGAGCTCCCAGTTTCTCTGAAAAGCCTGTCTCAGTGAGCTTAAAATAGTCCTGAGCGTCCAGTTGTTTGTTTTGCTTTTGCTTTTAGAGATTTTTGGAGGTTGCCTGGGAGAAAGCGAAGATGCTGTCTAAGCAATCAAAAAGAGGAAGAGACACCCCCTCCACCCCTGGGTGTTTCCAGGTCCAGAAACAGAAAAGACCACACAGCAAGCGAGCCAACCGTCTGGGTCAGAGCCGGCAGAAAGCGCCTGTCAGGCTTGGACCCACCCAGACTGCTGCCTCCCAGCCCCAAGGCCTCAGGTTTTAAGACCAGCTGGACTTGGGTCCTACCAGAGATCACTCCAGAAGTAGGGGCTGCAGACCATGAGAACTGCCTTCCAAAGTGGCAGGCTTGGGGGAGATGGGGGGGGCGCTCCCGTAACTCTGGCTGTTTCCACTCTTCTGGCCCCATCTTGCCCCACCTGGTCCCTATGCTCTCTTCTTTCCAGGCTTTGGAACACCAAGTCTCCAGGCACCCTGGCCAGGAAGAGCTAGGCCTACCATCCCAAGTTATCAGAGAGCCTGGTCTGCATACTTGACAAAGCCTGTCATGGGAGGTGGGGCCCTTTCTCCTACTCGAAGGAGGAGTCGCATCTAGTAAGTGACATCTGCTGGGCCTGACCCAGCCAGGCAGCCATTCATTCACACATCCAGGCTCCCAAACTTTATTCCTTTCTTCAGCAACTCCTTATCTAACGCTCACTCCACATTCTCACAGTAGGTCACACGCTCCTTGTCAGACACTGGGATCATATAAATGAACAAGGTGAGATGCGGTCCCTGCCCCGGATGAGCTTAAAGTAACCGGGCACAGAGTGGTCAGCAACCGATGCTATTTAGCACACAGACAGACAATGGGAAGCTGCAAGACAGAGTGAAAAGAACCAGGGCAGGGAGATCCAGAACACGACCAAGGAGGTGACCTCTGACCTGATTAGAAAAAGAGCAGCATTTGACCAGATCACAAGTTCTTAACAGAAACAGCCCCACACTGAGCTCTCTACAGACCTTTACTGGAATTAATTAAGCCGAAAGCTTAATTTCCATTATTTCCATCTTTACCACAGTCCTGGGAAATAGCGATTATCACACCCATTATACAGATGACCAAACCAAGGCTCCAAGACACTAAATGGATTGTATTGTAACCGGTAAGTACGGAAGCTGGAACTAAAGCCAAGTCTGCAGAAGGGGGAGGGGAGGGATGAGTTTCCGTTGCTGTACTGATGTACATTTGAATTATATCCATAGACATTAGAATTAGAAATTATCCTTATATTACATTGGTTTTGTTTTCTCTCTCTCTCTCTCTCTCTCTCTCTCACACACACACACACACACACACACACACTCACACAAATAGATTTTCAAAGCTTGTTTTTGTTTGAGGAGTTTTTGCTTTTAAATCAGAAAAAAAAAATTTAGTGTCCATTACTAGTTAAATTTTCCTTTGTGTTTTCCTGACTTACCATAGCAAACAGGTATTTGTTTTGTTTTGTTGGTGGTGGTTGGTTTTGGTTTGGGTATTTTTGAGACAAGGCCCAGGCTGACCTCAAACCCAAGCCCCTCCTGCCTCAGTTCCTGAATCCTGAGGCTCCAGGTAGTAGCCCAGATGGGTTTTATCATTCAAAGGTGGTGTTGTTTGTAAGAGCTAAGTCCTCCACGTCAAAGAAGGACGGGGTGACCCAACCCTCAGAGCATCTGCAGTTCCTGAGAAAAAGGCCCGGGGTTTTGGTTGACCAGAGTGAGTCAGCAGGGTGAAATGCTGCCAGAATAACCAGGCAAACAGACATGTGCTTCCTCAGAGAACGACATCTCCCTGCACCTTGGGACTAGCCAGACTTCACTTGAAGTTTAGGGTGCAGGAAAACTGCCTCAGGGCTGGAGCAGGACTCAGCAGAGCTGAGCGGCTTGGAGAGGAGGCCCCAGGGGGGTCTGTACAGGGCATGCACGGTTGGTATGCAGTTATGGCCAGAGCTTTACCTGGAATTTAACCTACCTGGATAAATGATGAGGTCCCTGTTGCTAGGAAAACGCAAGGAGAGGCTGGGAGATTGGCTCGGTAAAGGGCAGCTGTGTGGGCAACCGGTTCTATTGGGAATTTAAGCACCAGAGTATTTGTAATACACGAAGAGAGAAGGACACACTGAATGCGGTCAGCTTCACAGAAAGTGTGCTGAACTACGGCAGCAATCAACAGTGGTAACAGTGCCAATCATTTGTCACCTAGTGATTGTGTACCAGACTTCTGTGCTCAGCACAGTGCCAGAGTTCTCTGGAAGGTGTGTGGTAACAGGGATCGCAGAGCTGCATGTCCAGCCTCTGATTCAGGGCGTCGGGTGGGGCTAATTCCCAGATGACATTAATGCTGTGGTTCTGGACCGAGCTTGGAAAAGCACCGTCTCCTTTATCTTTGCATTGATCACACCACATTATGACAGGCTCTGCTAGCATCCCCGCCTCACAGAGGAGCAAACAGAACACAGCCATCCGCCGGAGCCCCTCGTAGAGGGGAAATTACTGCTTACAGTTACTGAGTTGGTATCCGGGTCTTCCCAACTCTGAAGTTAAAGCTTGATAAAAAAAAAAAAAAAAAACAACCATCCCCTCCCCCATTCGTTGGCAAACAGTAATAAAAAATTATAATTGTTTAGTAACAATAAGCCTTGCAAGTTTCCTCTCCAAAATATAAAATAAGAATAAACAGTATGATACTTGGAAGAGGTTGAGAAGGAATTGCCAGCACAATGACAGGGAATCAGGGAGACCGTGGGGTAGGGGTGGGGGAGCAGGTGCTTGGTTAGCCAGCCTAGTCTCTCCTGCTTGGAGGGACTTTGGGTTAGCCTCTGCTAAGCAGGAGATTTCACCATTCTGTGGCTCCAAGGTTCTCAGGTGTCGGGCTGTCTGCTGGACGGACGTTCCCCCTGTTATGATGTAATTTACCAAACATGTACAAAATGTCTTGGTCATAGAGCAAGCCAGGATGAGCTACAAATAGGCTAAAGAAGAGCCCTATCAAGGTACTAGGTCATAATCCCCAGTGCCTGTGAAGGCTGCCTTAGCCCTCAAAGGGGGTTCTGCAGACACAATGAAGAACCTTAAAAGGAGGTAACCATCTTTAATCATTATCTGAGCAAGCCTGAAGTATCCATCTACGTCCTTTGAGAAGAGCTTAGAGGATGCTGCTGCTGGCTTTGAAGATGGACAAGGGGACCACTAGCCAAAGAATGCATCTCTGCATACTGGAAAAGTCCAAGAAAGGGACTCTCCCTGGAGACTGCAGGGGATGCCTTTGATTTTAAACACCCACCCCCCCACCCCCACCCCACAAGACCCATTTCACCTTCCAGAACTGTAAAATAATAAATGGCCTCTGGTTCTCCACACCAGAGGCCAAATAAGTGTGCCCTCATTCACATTCCTACTCAGTTGCTTCTGGCCTTGTGCATGCAGAGAAGCAGGTGCATAGGGGAGCATGTGGGGTGTCCCATCTTGAAGAATGAGCACAAACTGGGCACAATGGTGCTGGCCCTTATCCTCAGCACTCAGGAGGCAGAGGCAGGCAGATCTCTGAGTTCCAGGCTACCCTGGTCTACATAGTGAGTTCCAGGATAGCCAGAACCACATAGAGACCCTGTCTCAAAACAAACAAACAAATAAAAAGAAAAACAAAAAAACCAAGCTGGGCACCTGTAGCTACTTAGACCTCCCGAGACCATTTCTGGTGTTCTTTTCCACAGCTTAGTACTAAAGAGTTACATTCCTTAAAACAAACAAAAACATCATGAGCCTGGAATGGAGCTGAGTGTTGAGTGCAAAGATTTGAGTCAGATGTTCTCTGGGTGGGGGAGGGGGAGGGACAGTGAGGTAGGGACTGTGGGGTGGGTGAAAGGAAAAGAATCGGCCCAGGACCCCCAAGACCAAGTTCTCAGCACAAAAGAGATTTATTTGCCCTGGAGGGACAGAGGACAGGAAATAAGAGACAGAGACAGGAGATAGAGGATGAGGGAGAAGAGGAGGGGAAGGGGTATTTGCCCCAGAGGGACAAAGGACTACCTCTGGATAGAGAGGAGACAGACAGGGCACATAGGCAAATGGCAGTTTATAAAGGTACAAGGGTACCCCCGTGTTAGGATGAGCTGTTTAATTTTTTTTAAAGATTTATTTATTTATTATGTATACAGAAGAGGGTGCCAGATCTCATTACAGATGGTTGTGAGCCACCATGTGGTTGCTGAGAATTGAACTCAGGACCTTTGAAAGAGCAAGCAGTGCTCTTAACCTCTGAGCCATCTCTCCAGCCCCGAGCTGTTTAATTTTAATTGGGCATGTTAATTAGGTGAGCCAAAGGGGGCTTTTGATTGCTGGACTCAATACTTTGATAGCTAGACCTTGGTGATCAGCCTCAGGAGGAGGAAGTGGCCAAATAAGGGAATGGACCTTGGTGGCTAGCTTTAGAAATGTAGTCTAACGGTTTTTAGCAAGGCAGAGGGAATAGGGGAGAAGGGCAGGGCCTGCCAGAGCCACATGCTCGAGTGGGCTCGTGTCCCTTCAGTGGGGGTAGGGACGGGAGGCGGGCAGTAAGTCAGACTTTGTCTTGTGTGGTTCTGGTGAGGGTGTCCCTGAAGGACAGAAGCAGTGAGGTGAAAAGTCCGTTGTCACTCATGGTGACATAAAGACCTTCAGTGGGGTTTGCTGGGGGTGTGGCTCAGAGGGACAGCACTTACTTGGCATTCACAAGGCCCTGATCCCTAGTATCCACCCACCACACCACACCCCCAAAAGAAAGGAAAGATACTGTTATGCACTGCACTCTTGGTTTTGTTGTTGTTTTGGTTTTTCAAGACGGGCCTGGCTGTCCTAGAACTAGCTCTGTAGCCCAGGCTGGCCTCGAACTCCTGGAGATCCTCCTACCCCTGCCTCCTGAGTGCTGGGATTAAAGGCACATGCCCAGCTCTGTTTTGTTTTTGACATGCTCAGTTCTGAGAAGCGACGATGCAGCTGAAAGACATAACCTAAGAGAAAGGCTGTTCACGCTGCCCGAACACTGAATCTCGCTGCCTTCAAAAAAGGGACGCCACTCCAGAGGGTAAGATCGCTAACTGCTCTTCCAGAGGCCTGGGGTTCAATTCCCAGCACCCACATGGCAGCTCACAACTGTCTGTAACTCCAGTTCCAGGAAATCTGACACCCCCACACAGACACACATGCAGGCAAAACACCAATGCACATAAAATAAAAATAATAAGTCATTAAAGAAGGGGTGCTCTCTAGGTTGGGGAGAGAATTCAGGACCTTGCTGGAGTCCGCAGGACTGACTCCAGTCTGTTTTAGTCGGGTTTTGCTTGTTTTGTTTTTGCTCAGGCTGTGTTTGTGGGTGTTTATTCATCCTGTGTGCCTTTTGCTGGGGAGACATAAATAGAGAAGTCTATTCAGCCCAGATAGGGCACCAGTGACAAACCAAAGCAGTTGCTCTCAACCTTCCCAATACTTGCGACCCTTTAATACAGTTCCTCATGTTGTGGTAACCCCCAACCATAACATTACTTAGTTGCTACTTTATAACTGTATTTTTGCTACTGTTCTGAATCATAATGTACATGTCTGATATGTGGGATATTTGATATGCAACCCCCAAAGGGGTTGTGACCCACAGGCTGAGAACCACTGGACCAAAGACTTATCTCATCCAAACCTTGTCTAGTGAATCAGTGAGTTTATTGGGGTTACTTTTTCGGGGAGCCCAGTCCTCCATGGGTGACAGCTCAGAGTACTGAAGCCCTGGAGCTCCCGCCCTGCTTCCAGCACAGCTGCACCAATGGGAGAATCACTTCCACCCAGCAATTGCTTACTGCTGGTTGGTTTGTTTGGGTTTGAGTTTTTTTTGTTTTGTTTTGTTTTGGGTTTTTTTTTTGTTTTGTTTTGTTTTGTTTTTGGACAGGACTTATGTATCTCAAGCAAGCCTGAAGCTAGCTATGTAGTTGAGGATGACCTTGAATTCCTGATCCTCCTGCCTCCACCTCCCAAGTGCTGAGATCACAGGTGTGCATAAGCATGCTTGGTTTCTGTGGTTCTGGGAATGGAACCCAGGCACCACATGCGCTTGGCAAGCACTCTATCAACAGAGCTACAACCCCAGCCCTGCTTTTCTAGTCTTGAGGAGGGAGTTTGTGAGTCCTGTAGGCTTCAGGAGCTTCCCAAACCACGGAAAGTTTCCTTTACTTCCTAAGTCTTGAGTCTCCTTCCTCAACTCCAGGAGGGAAAGCTTAGATCTGAAGGAGAGAGCCACACAACAGTGTAGCTTGAGTTTTCCTGCCTGGCCCATGGTCAGGATAAATCTCTCTCACCTGCCAGTCCCACAGCCGCTCAGACCCAACCAAGTAAACACAGAGACTTATATTGCTTACAAACTGTATGGCCGTGGCAGGCTTCTTGCTAACTGTCCTTATAGCTTAAATTAATCCATTTCCATAAATCTATACCTTGCCACATGGCTCGTGGCTTACCGGCATCTTTACAAGCTGCTTGTCCTGGCGGTGGCTGGCAGTGTCTCCCTCTGCCTTCCTGTTCTTTTAATTCTCTCTGTTAGTCCTGCCTATACTTCCTGCCTAGCCACTGGCCAATCAGTGTTTTATTAGCAACACATTTGCCATACAGAACATCCCACAGCACAACAGTTTCTTTGTTTTGGTTTGGTTAGGTTTCTTGAGACAGCCCAGGCTGTCCTGGAACTTTGTAGATCAGGCTGGCCTCAAACTCGCAGAGATCTGCCTGTATCTGCCTCCTGAGTGCTGGGATAAAAGGTGTGAGCCATCACTGCCCGGTTTATTTGTTTTAAGACAGAATCTTGATTTGTTTGTTTTAAGCTAGATGTGTAGCATAGGCTGGCCTGGATTTTGTGATCCTCCTGCCTCAGCCTTTCAAGTGTTGGTGTGAGAGGCATGCAGCACCATTCCTGGCCTCCAATCTGCTTCTAAATAAAGCATCCATCATTTTAATGAACGAAGATTGGTTGGTTCTCTGAGGCTAATACGAAATTCTGGAATGCCATCCTTGGAGGTCAGCGGTGTGAAGATAAGGTCTAACACTCCCACTGTGTGGCCCCTGATGTGAATCCACAGGCCAGGCTGGGCCCATGTGTTACAGACAAGAAAGAGCCAGAGCCACGAGAATCGTTGGAGGGGAAACCTGGATGCTCACAGAGGCCTTCCCAGAGGAAGTGGTACAGGACCTCCATGGGGACAGGTGCCCATTAGCCAGTCGAGACAACTGAAGGAGAAAACGTTCTAGATGTACATGTCACCCCAGCCCAGTAGCTGGGGGAAAGTCCAATAGAGTGACCCCAGCCTCCGCGCTGCCTAGAGGAATGCTGGGACTCTGTCCTTACCCTGAGAACCTCTGGGAGATGACTGTACAGTCTTTATACTGTCTGATTTCCTAAGAATTTCTCAGGATGAGATTTCCTGTTCATACACCACCTGGGACACCTTCTGTTTCCTGGAACGGTGTGAGGAGACTGGGAGAGAGGTCCTAGACTTTTTCTAGAATTGGTTTGCTGTGTGACAGTGGACCAGTCACCTCTCTCTGGGCTTTGATTTGTCCATCTGAAAAGTAACAATCGAGGACAAGTTGAGTCCTTCCAGGACCTCTGATGCCACCTTGGGGTGGCAGCACCCTATAGAGATTAAACCCCTGATTTAGAGTTCAAATCCTACCCCCAGCATTTACAGGATCATGGGCCCATCATTTCTCTTCTCTCAGGCTCTCTTTCCTCATCGGTGGCTTCTGGCTCATATGGAGATTAAGTGAGATCATAGACATAAAGCATTTGATGCTGTGCCAGACCCAGCAAATGGCAGCTGCTATCATTATATTCTGTAATGGACATGAAATGGAATGTGCCAGTGCTGCTGATGACCGTGAAACACGCCTTCACCCTCAGGATTTGCCGTGAGTGCAAGCTCTGCAAACAACAACAGAAGGTCCCGATGTGACCAGGGGAACACCCAGGGCTGGGTGGTTCTGCTTTGGCAGAAGCTGAGGGAACTCCCTGCGGAGCCTGCTTGGTGGACGGCAGCCATGGGTATGAAGCCAATTCCCGGATGCTGTCCCACAAAAGTGGGCCCGGGGTGGCTGGAATCAGCTCAGGGTGGCAAAAGAAATATCCTTTGCCCTCAGCTGGTAGAGTCAGGATGTCGGGGCAGAATAGAGAGGAGAACATCGTCTTCCTTCTCTTGTGACCTGCCCGGGGAGTGTCTGGCTGTTCCCATATCAGTCTAATCCTAACTGCCTGGTGTCTATTCATTTTTCAGCTTATGTAGTCTGACTGGTTTTTATACAAAAGACTGGGAAACCGAGGTCCAGAGAGGGGCAGGAACTAGTCAGAGGTCACACAGCAGATCAGAATGTAGGTCTCCCAGGGCACTGTCAGAATCAGACAGCCTCTTTTAATTCCATCAAGTCAGTGAATGGTAGGCTGTTCCCATGGCTGCCCCAGATGTTTCCTATCACCACATTTCATGGGAATCTGGCCACCCAGTAATACTGGGCTTAATCCTTCCAGGGAAAAATGACTCCAGTTCAAGGGATCCTGGGGAGGAGTGTTGGCCCGTCATCACAGACAAGCAGTGAGAGATAAGACCCTCCCAGAGCTGTTTTGTTGCCAGGGAGAGCAATCTGGAGTCACTGGGGCCTGAACCCTCCTCCCTCATTAGCTGTGTGACCTTGGGCATGTCCCTCTGCCTCTTGGTTGGTATCCTCGTCTATAAAATAGGATTATATCTACCTCTCAGGTCTGCATAGACTTGTTGAGGTAGTGAATATAAACTACCAGGCACAGAAATAGACACTTGAGTTTTTTAAAATTATTATTTTATGAGTATAAGTGTTTTGCTCGCGTAGATATCTATATACCACATGCACTCCTGGTGCCCATGGAGGCCAGAAGAGATCATTGAATTCCTTGGAACTGGTGTTACAGATGTTTGTGAGCCATCATGAGTATGGTGAGACTTGAACCTGGGTCCTCCGAAAGAGCAACCAGTCCTTTAATTGCTGAACAGTCTCTCCAGTTCCAACACTCAGTATGACTGTCTGCATTGGCCGTTGGGCTCAGGAGGTAACTCAGAGGTAGAGTACTTGCCCAGCATGTGCGTGCCAGCCTCCTCCATTGCAAACAACAGGCTCAACTGTAGGCTACCTAATAGAAAAGGACACAAGGAACAGGTTGGAAAACTATACAGCCAAGAACAATAGCCCAAGAAAGCTACTACCCCCATGCAGATCTAGCATCTCCAGCTGCCAGCATGCGCCAAGGATGTTCTACAAGCATACTTCCGCCATGACGCCCTTAGTCCTTCTCTCTTTTAGGATGGTATAGGGTGAAGGACGTGGAGTGCGGGCTCCTGCGGCTGGACCAGATAGGTGAAGCACACATGTAAGCAATGTACAGCCAAGGCTGCTTAGAGTGAAGAAAGGCTCTGTTCTGTGCCAGTGTACAGATCTGGAAAGCGATGCTGAGCAACTTCCCCAATATTGAGGAGGTCACACAGCTGATTAGCAGTGGAGCCTGTCTGGTGCTATAGCGACGCCCTTACCTACTTCCCGCCCCTCTTTCTAATGTCCTGATCTACACTGGGGTGCAGAAAGAGTCTGCTGAGAGGCAAGGCAGTGGTGGTGCACGCCTTTAATCCCAGCACTCGGGAGGCAGAGGCAGGCGGATCTCTGTGAGTTCGAAGCCAGCCTGGTCTCCAAAGTGAGTTCCAGGAAAGGTGCAAAGCTACACAAAGAAACCCTGTCTCGAAAAACCAAAAAAAGAAAAAAAAAAAAAAAGATTCTGCCGGGAAACAGTGCTCTCCATGACAAAAGAGTACCTCGTGCCTCGATAAAGGGGCATGCTTCATTTGTCTTTTTCTCCTCCCTAGTGCTGAGAATCGAACCTGGGGCTTTGTGCATGCTAGGCAAGTGCGCTAACTGCTGAGCCATCTTTCCAGCCCCAGCGCTTTTAGTTCTTTTTTTGTTTTTGTTTTGTTTTGTTTTTTCTTTCGAGACCAGGTTTCTCTGTGTAGCTTTTAGAGCCTGTCCTGGATCTTGCTCTGTAGACCAGGCTGGCCTCGAACTCAGAGATGCTCCTGGCTCTGCCTCCCGAGTGCTGGGATTAAAGGCGTGCGCCACCACCGCCATCCCGTGCACTTTCAGTTCTCTTGATCTACTCTACTGTCAGATTTTCCTGAAGCCCTTTCATTTCCTAATATTACTTATGTATTCTTTATAGCTATGGTTTATCTGCTTCACCTCAAGCTCTGAGAGAGCAGGCATCCCTGTGCTCACCAGAGGGTAGCCACAGCAAGAGAGCAGGGATGTTTGTTGAATGAATATGAAGAACAGCTCTGGGGTCACACAGTGGGCAGGTGGCACAGCTGTGACTTGAATGCAGTGTTATTTGGCTCCAAAGATACAGAGCCTTCTTTCTAGGGCCATTACAAAGCTGATATGGGTCCCCATATCAGCCACATAGCATACTGCCTGGTAGAAAGTTAGTGTGTTAGAACATTAAATAATGTCGAATTGTTATTAATGGGGGTTTTCTGTTCTCCTGATCTCATGTTCTACATTGCTTAATGGTGCAGCCTTCAAGGCTGGAGTAAGTCTTCAAAGTTGACTTGGCCGGTGCACTGACTTGACCCTCAGGTAGGAAGCATGCTGTTGTGCCAGCAAAGGCAGCAGACAGCCAACCCCTCCCAGACAGACAGCCAAGCCCTCCCAGACAGACAGCCAACCCCTCCCAGACAGACAGGCCAACCCCTCCCAGACAGACAGCCAACCCCTCCCAGACAGACAGGCCAAGCCCTACCAGACAGACAGCCAACCCTTACCAGACAGACAGCCAACCCTTACCAGACAGACAGCCAACCCTTACCAGACAGACAGCCAACTCCTCCCAGACAGACAGCCAACCCTTACCAGACAGACAGCCAACCCTTACCAGACAGACAGCCAACCCCTCACAAACAGGCCAACCCTTACCAGACAGACAGGTCAACACCTACCAGACAGACAGACAGCCCCTACCAGATAGACAGCCAACCCCTCAGACAGACAGCCCAACCCCTACCAGTCAGATGACCAGTGCCAACTAGACAGTCAGTCAAACCCTCCCAGACAAACAGATCAACCCCTACCAGGCAGACAGATCAACCCCAGACAGACCAACTCCTACCAGTCAGACAGCCAATTCCGATCAGACAGCCCGCCAAGCTCTACCAGTCAGACAGGCCACACTCTGCCAGACTAGATCATCTACCCGCCCTACCCATGTGATAACTGACCTGAAATTCTTCACCCACACAGGGGCTGTCCACACACAGATTTCCTGTCCTTTGAGAAAGGGGAAGTCCATCCAACAGTTTACTATGAGTCATTGGTTCAAGAATTGGCAGAGGTAGCTTAGAGGAGAGCTATCTGAAGAGAGGAGAGAGACCTGGATTCTAGAAGGAACATTGCTACTTTGACTCAGCTACTTTTGCTGACTACTTTGAACAAGTCCCCTCCATGGCCTTAATTTTCTTATCTGGAAAATGGGATATTAAATCT
Organism: Peromyscus aztecus; assembly: GCA_902168405.1. NCBI lineage: Eukaryota > Metazoa > Chordata > Mammalia > Rodentia > Cricetidae > Peromyscus > Peromyscus aztecus. The sequence continues at coordinate 6,470 of CABHPQ010131021.1, read as the reverse complement.
TTACTTTCCTGGATTTTCTAGATATTTCTGCCAACTTACTTTTGTTGTTGTTCTTACTGTCTGTCTGTTTATAATAGTGTCACTATAACCCAGGCTGGCCTTGAACTTCTGGCAATCCTCCTGTTCAGTCTTCTCAGTGCTAGGATTACATGAGCCACAGCACTCAGGTAGGGTAGTTCCACCCTGAGTGGAACTGGGGACACCTAAGTATGTTCCAACTGGGTAGACTTGGAATGGTTGCTGAGTCTGGAGATTAAAGTCACTCACACCGGATTCAAATGTTGCCACATCACTTTCTAGCTGTGTGTTGCTGGGAGAGTAACAGAAACTTCCTGAGTCTCGGTTTCTTGACCTATAAAGTAGATATTTGATTTCTCAGCTGCCGCTAGTCTTATCAGCTAATCTCTAAGCTGGTTTGGAAGATTAACTGAGACTTGCCTACCATGAGGCAAGTGAGAAGTGGCTTTTAGTGATCTCTCAGGAATAGGAACCTCAAGGCTGCTTCGAACATACCCTACATCACTGAGGCCACAAATAATTGTTACAATAGAGAACAATTTTCTTTTTCCTCCTCTTGTTGTTGTTGTTGGCAGTGCTGGAGACTGAACTCTGCCACTAAACCACACATCTAGCCACACCTTAACCAGTGACAAAATAACTTCACAGTAGGAAAAAAAAATCAAAGCAAAGAAATAAAAAAGAGAAAGATTACACATAACCTAACTATACAGAGGTAAGCTCAGCTGAGAGTGAGGCTGACGCTCCTGGATTTCTGGAAATTAAGTGAGAACTGCCTGTCTGCTGGGCTTTGGGGCAGAGGCGAAGTCTCAAGGACCACTACATCCCAGGTTGAGAGGCTGGACCATCTGTGCATGTTAACAGGATGGAAAAGGCAGTTCAAAACACACAAAGACAGAGAGAGAGACAGACAGACAGACAGACAGACACAGAGACAGAAGCAGAGACAGAAAGGGGCAAAGACAGAGACAGAAAGACAAAGACAGAAAGGCAGTGACAGACAGACTGACTTTTGCTTGGTTCCAGATGCAATGCCGCCTTATACTCCCAGATATAAGGGGTAAGAATGTGTTTCTACCTCACTTTAGGGAACTAAAAATGGAAAGGGTTTTATGAAAAGAAAAATTCTAATCCAGCGCAATGGCCCAGGGCTGGGGTAACTGTGTTCAGCGGTAGAACACTTGAACACAGAATCTTGAACCAGCTCAGGTCCTGGTTCAGTCCCCAGTCATATTAATTACTTACCAATTAATTAAGTGAGACAGTGGTTTTCTCCTCTCACACTTGAATTTGCCCCAGTACAGAGCTTGTCGGGCTGAATGTCAAGGTCTATTGAGTTGTCTGCCTCTCTAGCAAACAAGAAATATCTTTTAGAGTCTGGCCGTGTCTCCTCCGCTCCTGAAGAGAAGGTCTGTCACTTAGTAGCTTGGTCAGTGTTCTGGTGAATGAAGAAAAGACGGAAGCTGAGCTGTAGAGAGCAGGGTGAAGGGGTTTTAAAGCTAAATCCAGACACTGCCACTTCGTAACTGTACTCAACTTGGGGAAGTCAAATCACGTCTCATCTCTAATCTAATTTTCTCTCTTGTGAAATGAAGATAATTTGAGTGTCTGCTTTGCAGAGGGTTTTGAGTTTGAGTGTTTATTTATGTAGAGACAAGAGTCTCAGTGTGTGACCCAGACTGGCCTCAAAGTGACCGGCAATCCTCCTCTGGAGTACTGGGGACTTAGAAGTATGTTCTATCACACCCAGCATGTGCGTGCTAGACAAGCGGTCTTCTGCCGAACCACAGCCCAGCCCTCTGTTCATTCTTTATTGGTGGGACATCTACTATGTACTGTTGATCTCTTTTTATTTGCAACTTTGCCAAGCAGGGCTTGGATTATAGCTCACTGGGAGAGTATGTCACTGCCCTGGGCCTTAATTCTTAATATGGAGGTTATAATTAGTATTTTCCTCATATAATGATTATGGGGGGCAGATAATAAATATAAAGCATTTAGTACAGTGTATTGCACAACTAAGTAGGAACTCGGTAAATTGTAGCCAGTACTTTGTAGGTATCAGCCAGTCTCATGATCCCTTGAGACCTTCTAGGGGCGAGTGACGTACTAAGACCAAAACCACTTTCCAAGATTCCTGCAAATCCCTGGGGGGGAGGGGGCGGTGGGGAGGATTATCAGCATTACTTCTCCTGGTCCAGCTCCTGCTTTGTTCAACCTGTGGACCAGCACTACAACAAAACACAGCTCTGCTTGGCTCTGCAGCCATTTCCACAAACACCCCCACTCAAGGCAGCCCTTTGGTATAGTAAGACTTTTTCCTAAAGAGTTCCAGGGTAGGAGACTGAGACATACCACAGCTCAGGGTGAGCTGAAAATCCTGTGCTCCCCAAACAGATTCAGCTGGCTCTTCTGTTGTTGCTTGTTTGGGGTTTTCTGTTTTGTTTTGTTCGATGTTGTTTTGAGACAGGGTCTATGTAGTCCTGGCTGTCTCAGTACTCGCTCTGTAGACCAGGTTGGCTTTGAACTCTCGGAGATCCACCTGCCTCTGCCTCCTGAGTGCTGGGATTAAAGGTGTGCCCCTTTGTTTTGCTTTTGAGGTAAATTCTTACTATGCAGCCCAGGCTAGCCTAGAACTCACTATGTAGGTTACAGAGGCCTTAAACTCGTGGCAATCCTCTTGCTTCTGTGCCCCAAACGCTGGGATTACAGAAGTCCACCACTGTGCTCAGCTGGCCTGGACCTCTTATAAATGACATTTAGTGCATGTGTGCATGGGAGAGGAGGGGGAGGGGAGGAGGGAAAACATGCCTGTGTATGTCACATGTGTGTGTCATAGCATGCATGTGGAGGTCAGAGGACAACTTGCAGGAGTCAGTTCTCTCCTTCCACCGTGTGGGTCCTAGAGATTGAACTCAGGTCATGAGGTTTGGTGGCAAGCGCCTTAACTTACTGAGCCATCTCACTGGGGTCTAGACCTCTTGATCCTCTGGTCTCAGCTTCCTGAGCTGGGGTTGCAGGTGTGAGCTACCACACCCAGCTCACAGATGGCTGTTACTTCCACTGACACAGCTCTCAGTCCCGGGCCATCTCCTGGCAGTTCCTGACAACAGACATGCTTTTTCTGTCTCTCCAAGCATCACCCCATTGTAGAGTTGGGGGGTCAGCTTCCCCTCCCATCTCCCTACCACCACATGTAAAAGTATATTTTTTATACTGCTCTGTCATTCACATAGCCCCTCAAGAATGGAGATACACAGTCACTGCACATACCCGGTCATTCATGGCAGACGTCCTTGGCAGGCTTCCTGCTGCCCACCACTACCTAGAGTCCTCAACCCTCACCCATTCCCCAAATTTACCTCCTCCAGATACTGGCAGATTATCTGAGACCCACCTCTTCTCACTGGCAACTCTCGCTCAGAATATCTAAAGCCGTTTTAGGAGCACATCCAAGTCCATACCTCCTCTTTGTGGACTCCCACAGCATCTGCCTCTCAGAAATTCAAGGCCACACCCTCACCTTAAACAGTATTTTCCCCATGAGGATTAGCCTCTTCCCAAAAGTGGAGGTCGTGTACTGCGGGCCCGTGGGTAGCCCTAGTCTTCAAGACTGTTTTTTAAAACCTAAACATTGAAAGATTCCAAATAAGATAGGTCACGGAACGTGGCTTCTTTTTTCCACTCAGAAAATCTGGCATTACAGAATCCACACTTCTTCCCAAGAGACATGTTGCCGGAGTGGAGTGGGGGGTGGTCCCTGCCCTTCAAGCAGATTTTTCTTATGCCTCTGCCCACCGCCGTGTTTAATCTTCCCTCCTCGAATCCTGCAGGCGTTCAAATATATGGCCATTGCTAAGAGGCATTTTAGGGTCCACCCCCACCTCCTGCTACCTTGTTATTATGAATATGGGTCTGAAATTTCCCAGGCTCGCTGTCCGCAGTATTCAAATGATGGCTGTTCCTGGAGAGGCAAGGCAATCCAGAGGACTAGGGTCTCCAATAGAAAGGGCTAATAGGGCTGGAGGGGGCATTCGAGGCCAACATGGTGTTTCTTCTTATTCGGTTTTAGCTTATTTATTCTTGCAGTTCTACGGATAGAACCCAGGGCCTCTACCACCGAAATGTTACACCCCTAGTCCCAGTAGGGGTTTAAAGCAAGAGCTGTGCATATTAGAAACGCGGCGGGGAAGCTCCGCGAGCCAGTTAAAGCCCCACACTCCCTCCCACAGAGAAGCTGGAGCAGTAGGAGTGGTCCAGGAGGACCAAGGATGCTGCAGCCGACCTGCCTGTGCCAGAGGCGGTGGGAATGGCTGGGAGGACTGCAGAGAAAGGATTTTGAGGCATCCCTGCCAAAGAGTGGGTATGCTTGACCTTGGCGGAAAACTGCGGGCACTGCGGCTACAATTCGCTGGCTCTCCCCTCCCTCCCCTCTCTACCCTTCCTCTCCAATGCGGAGGACTGCGGAGGAATCCCAGCCAGGCGGGAGCGCCCACCCACGCGACTGCGGCACGCGAGGGGCGGGGGCGGGAGGGCGGGGGATGGCGGGGATGCCGGTCTTCCCTGGAAGGCCCTGAAGCGAGGCGAGGGGAAGCTGATCACGTGGTGCCGCCACCAGGCGCGGCGGGATTGGCGGGTCTGGCTGCCAGGGAGCCAGGAAAGCCGGTGTCCCCCTCCCCTCGTGGCCCCGCGGGGCGCACTGGTTCTGCCTGTCTGGGAAGGGCGGGGGTCGGGCTCCCACTAGGGATTTAACCCGTGGTCGGGTCCCCAAGTGCTCTACCCCCTTAGTCTGCGACTCTGGGAACTCATCGCTTCCCCTTTCCTCCCAGCTTCTTTTCTTCCCACCTGCCGCCGGTTCTGTGGAGCCTGCCTGGAGACCAGCTTTATTTGGGCAAGCTGAGCACGTTTCCTCTGACTTACCATCATTTTTCGGTTTAGGTCAATTCAGTTTAACTCAGACTAGAGAGGGCGTAGACTGCCAAGGAGCTCTGCACACCTCAAGCCCCACACATCCAAATCGACCCTCATCTCCCTCGTCTGCTCCCTTGTCTCAAGCAGAAACGGGAGAGCTATCTCCACTGCAGCTCGCGTGAAATCCGTGAGATTAAAAAGCCTGTTAAGTTTACTAAATATTCGACTCTTGTTTTTATTCAACGCATTAAATATTTAAGCCACTATTTTCCCTCTTTTGCATTTATTCTGACTTGTAATTAGGGTTATTGCTGAACGGGCTTCTCCTGCTTGGAATGTAAATCCCACGAAAAGGGAGGGGCGTGTTCAACATTAGTTCATCATTGTAACAGCAACACACTCCGGGTGTAGGGGTTTTTATATTTTCTTTCTCTGGAGATGTAATAATGAACCAACGGTAGGTAGATTAAAAAGAGAAAGAGCAGGGCCAGCGAGATGGCTCAGAATATAAAGGCACCTACTGCCGAGCCTGACCACCTGAGTCGGATTCTCCCGACCACGTAATGGAAGGAGAACTGAGCCCCCCAGAATCCTCCTCAGACCTCCGCGTGAACACCGTGGCGTACAAGCATCCACAAGCACTCAAAACAAATGAGAGGAAAAAGCAAGCAAAGTCTGTTGTGTTGGTGAGGCCCTGGGTTCAGTACACACATACACAGTTACGTACACAAGCGAAAATCTACGAAGTGTAAACCTGAAGGGGAGGGCCAGATGGTTGACATTTATTAAACATTTTGTGGTAAACAAAGGACTAAGGTTTGGGGGTTTCCTGGATGTGGGCAGGTGAGGACTTCAGCCAAGGGAGTGCTGGCGTGGATGACCAGTGGCTGCCCTGCCAGTCAAGGAGAGCCTCAGAAGGCCACGTGGTCACCTCTGCCTGGGGAGGTGCTCCCAGACTCTTTCCTGGGCAGATCCAGGAAGCTTCTGTCTGCGTCTGCTGCTTTCCCTCCACTGCTGCAGATTGATGGAAACTTCTTCAGCCGAAGAACAGATTTCCAGAGCTATTTCTGGGTGCAGTTTCTCAGAATAACCATCTTGAAATATAGCAAGGAAATATATTTAGGAGAGGTGTAATCTGGGGACTGCCTTTGACACATAGTAGGTGTGTGATAAATGTTAATCAAATACATGGCTGGATGAATAGACAGACAGCAACCAGTGTGCTGGGAGAGGACACTATTTTATAATAAACACACCATTTCCTTTCTAACTTAAAGAGATCATCTATCCACCAAACACACCCCGAGCCTTCTCTCTGAGTAAGCCTCCATTTCTGTAAGTCCCTCTTCATCCCAGGATAGCACATGTCCTATGTCTAGACAATAGGACCCCGACACTGGAGGAATAAACGTAGAAGAGCCCAGAATTTAGATATCTGGGTTCCCTGACCAGTTTTGCCACCTGGTTGTGTTGTCCATGGTCTCCAGCTCTCTGAGGATGGGGAAACCACTTCACAGGGCGACCTAGCAATCTGAATGAGA
>CABHPQ010131020.1:12500-14840 GCA_902168405.1 Peromyscus aztecus | reverse complement strand
TGTGTGTGTGTGTGTGTGTGTGTGTGTGTGTGTGTGTGTGTGTGTGTTGGTGTGCATGTGCGTGCTAAAGCTTGCTTTGTGACCTATGGTGTGATCACCTTTTGAGAAGTTTCCATGCACTGCTGAACACATGTATTCCCCATCTCTTGGATGAAATGTCCTGTAGATTATTAAATGATTATTAAACCAGTAAAGACAGCTGGCCTATGATACAATGTGCTGCTGGAAGCACCTTTGCTGAGGTCTCACCCCTGCTTGCTCTGCTGGTACTGGGGATCTGTGGCTGCTGCAGTCTGTTCTAAACAGAAGCTTCAGAGGGATTGAAGCGGGTTTGTTGGGCACTGGAGAGGTTGCACATCACCCCATCTTTGGCAGGCAGTGGAGCACAGTGACTCCACAGGGCTGAGTCTGAACCTTGGACAAGGTACGGATTGGTTGCAGAACTCAGGCAGGAAATCTTGACAACCAAGCAGGACTGTGAATACAAAGTGAACCAGGTCACGTGCTTTGCCAGATGCCCAGAGCACAGCAAACCCTCCATAAAACAACTGTTCATCGTGGTAATCTACATGTACCTGCACGTGATATCTGCTTGCATTCCCTTCCTATACTGTTCTACTACAGATAGCCAAGTTTGCCAAATAGCAGTCTTATGTACATGCAGGTTACACTGAATTTAATTTTTCCTACTTGTTAATTCCTTCATCTGACAAAAGAAAAGGAAATTCTCAAACCTATACACAGCACGGAGAACACACTCTTTAATGTTGTGAAAAAAAGGTCTGCAGCTGCAGAAAGGGGAAACCAATGGCTTATTTGAAGGTGCTGGGCCAGCAAAGCCATCAGCTAGGATAGACAGCCACAATGTGAAGGCCGGAGACTCTCCCAGGAAGGTCAATCTCGAACAGTCCTTGTCTGGCCTGCTTTGGAGGTCAGGACTCCACCGACACAGGGTGTAACTGTTCCTGCAATGCCCACAGTAGACTCTGGAATCACAGCATCCTCTCTCTGCTTTGTCTAGTTCCCTCCTTCTCCTGCGTGGGTCTTTCTACCCACATCCCCTTAAATTGGAGAAATGGGGGAGAAAGAAGGAAAGATCTTGAACTGTCTGTTTGCCCAGTGTAGCATAGCACTTCCCTCAGGAAAACCCAGGGCATCTGATGATGCCTTTGCTTAGTTGCTCAAACTCAGGTAACTCATATTTTGCTTATTCTTTTTTCTTACTTTTTGTTCTTTTTAAGAGAAGGACTAAGGAGGGAGTGGGTCTCCCTAAACACTGGAGTGCCTTTCCCAGATCAGTTCATGGAAATTGTTTTCCCAGCCTGAAGCTTGCCCACATTTAAACTCCCCATGTGGGATCAGGGAAATCATAAATATGAAAGTCCTTTGCAGGCAGCAAAGCAGCATCCAGAGCCTCTCTCCCTTGCCTTTGGGGATCCATATGCTACAGTCTACTTAGCTGCCCAATGACTGACAACCATCAAAGGTAAATCAAAGGTAATGATTGCAATGAGCAGAGTTCCTGAGAGTGGGAAGTGTTTCCCAGGGAGGGACCAGAACACTTCAGATCGCACCTCAGCCACCAAACAGCCCAAGTTTCCATCCCAAAGTAAACAAGTAACTAAGACAATGACGGTTCAAGGGTCCACAGTCAACAGTGAGGTGTGCTGGGAAGCTTAACTTCATCTTACTGGAAAGGACCAGGGCAGGAGACCATGGAGGCCACCGGGACAGAGCTGAATTACGCAGCCTGCCTTCCTATCAAGGCCCCTTGCTGCCTGCTAAGACATCTCCAAACTGCCCTCTCCCTCTCATTATAGCTTCACAGTGGTCTTGAATCCCTCTTGGGTATATTAAAGAAAAACTAGGAGTAAATGTAAGATAACACATCTTCAGAGATATCCTTAAGAGAAAGAATAGAGATGAGAGAGGAGGGAGATAAGTGCTTGACGGGTCACTGTGAGGTGAGGTGGTAAACGGCCAGGGAGGCAGGTCTACTAATGCATACATCCGTGGGCCCAGCACACACCCCCTCAGCACCAGGGCCGCAGTGGAGCAGCTGGGAGCTGTCAGGACCCAAATTGAGACACACTCACTTGGCCCTTGCAGATGGCTCTGGATATGTCCTATGTACATGTTGTCATCCTGTGGCCAGAACTAACTTGACTTTCTGGAACAGATGTCTGCAGTCTCCTAAGCAGCCACATCTCCACCATGGTGGTTCCAACGGGAAGATTCATAACACTTTTTGCCTTTCATTTTTAACCCTAAGTAGTAGTCAGAGTGCATGAAGTTGGAATTTTCTAGAAGTGTCCGGAAAATGACTGAGCCACAACTTTC
>CABHPQ010131020.1:0-7500 GCA_902168405.1 Peromyscus aztecus | reverse complement strand
AATTGCTATTTATTCAAGTGCTCAAGGAAGTCCTCTTGTGAACACAATGGATCAAAGCTCCAGTCTCTAAATAAAAGAAGTTTTGTCCCTGCCCTAGGAGAGCCCATTACATCCCAACAATGGGTGTCAAAGAAGGCCAATGATGGCAATGGGCCAAAAGACCTCCAGCCTCCTTAGAAAGATCGAAATCTGATGCTATCCCAAAAGCTAATGGCAAGGTAGAGCTGTAGCCCAGTGAAGAGTACCTGCAGGTACCTGTTATACCTGAGGCCCTGGGTTTAATCCTCTGTACTACCAAAAAAAAAAAAAAAAAAAAACCACATACCTACATGCATACACAAAACTAATGACACAGTAAGAAAAAAAATCACAAACCTGGTCCAAATGTAAACTTACCTAAACTAAAACCACACCAACACTCGCTCCTCCTCACATACTCCACTAAAAGACGCCAACTTTAGGCCATTGTGTCATGTCCGGTATTGGCAACAGTGAGGATCAAGTTCCCCCTTGACCTTGTCCAGAAGTTTCCCCTGCCCTCTGCTACTGCAGAAAGCTGTCAGCATAGCCAGGGTCTGTGGCGCTGATCTAACAAAGGGATCCAGCTCCCAAACCACCAGGCTGTGTTCACACATGCAGCCATTTCCCTGGGCCAGAGGTCTTCCTAGGTAGATGAGCTGACTGTGGCGACACACGCCTATAATCCCAAGAACTTTGGAAACTGAGGCGGGATGATCAGAAGGTGGAGGCCAGACTAGGCTACTCAGTGAGTTCAAAGCCAGCCTAGGTTATACACTGAAATCCTGTCTCAAGCAAACAAACAAAATACAAAGGGTGAGGCTGTAGCTCGGTGGTAGAGCACTTGCCTAGCAGCCCAAGGCTCCGGGTTCAATGTCTAACACCAGAAAAAGAAAGAAGGCAGGGTAGTGATAAAAAAAAGTCTCCACTCCAGACACAACCAGATGCCCAGTCACTGCACCCTCTTCTTACTACAGTCGTACAGAACACGCCTTTTCCCTCACTTCCACATGACATCGAACTCTACCTGTCTCACAGATCTACCATAATGGTTGGCTAGGGAGGCAGATACAATCACAGAGCAATGTGAAGGTAGATAGCAACAAAAGTAGTTGCCCACCATCCATCCCCTTGTCTTTGAAGACCTCTCCAACCGAATCAAAGTTGGGGACACTATGAAAAAGTGTCCTATAAGACAGTAGCCTTAGTGACAGACAAGGCAAGATGTGCCTCAGCTATTAAAAGAGGGGTGAGCTTGTGAAGCAGGCAGCCTCCAGCCTTCTTCTCCAGCACATTCCCCATTCACTCCCTCCAAGTGTCACCCTTATCCAGTCCTTGCTTCAGTGTGAGCTGGTGATGCTTTAAGATGTCTCCCCACCCTACCCTCCCCTGCCCCTGTCCAGACAGGAGAATTTTATAGGAATTTCTGTTAAGGACTCCTAAGAATTACACACCTTCTGAAAGCAAGCAAGGACATAGGCTGGTGTTCTGAAAGTCACACAAAGTGGGAATTTATGTGTTCCACTAGAACCAAGTGTTGAACCCATTTCCCCACATTTCTCTTCTCAGACCATAATGCCAGACAGGAAAAAGTTTACTCTCTCGAATAATCATTTCCACTAGAGAGTCAGGCTAAGCATTGCCAAATTAATACATATTCAAGAACTGTTTGTCATAGCCACACAAGAAGCCACTGAGGGGTTGCTGTAGATAATCCCATGGCTCTGCTGGCTGGGGCTATTTCCAGAGTAGGAAGGCAAGCTGCTACCTGCCATCTGCAGTTCCCAAATTCAATCACCAAGAACCCTGGACACTGCACCAAGTAGAAATGGGGTGAAGGCTCCTGACTTGGGAGATAAGAAACCCCTTTGCACATGCCCAGAATCTCCTAGGTAAATGTCAGAGCAGCTCCTAGGGCCGTGCAGCCCACCCTTCATAGGGCTCATCTGGAACACCACTTGAAAAGTAACGAAGAAATATAAAAGCCACATATCCCACCCTGCGCCACCAATCAGCCACCTAATGCCATGTACCTGCGCAAGCTGACATATGCATTTCATTTTGATTTAATGAAAAACTCTTACATGAGATAACAATATAAAAGAAAGTGTCAAGAGCCACCAGAAGAACTGGGGAGGATCATTCTTCCAAGACTTAAAGGTGTTCTTTGCCTGTGTCAAGGATTCAGTGAGATGGTGAGCTCTCTTCCTCGGCCACTGCCTTACACTGTGGACAGTGGTTTGGGTTAGTGTTCTCACTGCCTGAAACAGTGTTCTCCTTCACTCCTCCATTCTTGAAGCACACAGGATGTGACAGAACTCAGGGACAGTCTCCCACACCAGTCGTTTCCACGGGCTCTACAAGCCGGGTTCTGCCCCTTCCTGCCGAACATCAGTATTTTTCCCCAGGTTTCTGGGGATTCAGCACCCTCCTTTGTGGCTTGGCATCTCTGAAACCAGCAGAGGATCTTTTACTACAGGCAACTGAGATTTCTAAATTCAGCCACCCAGGTCTGCCTACAGCAATTTTAGCAAGCACCTCCAATAGAAAAAAGAAATGACACCGATTAAGCGTAATTATTAGGATTTAATAGAGCCATTTTTCTAGCTCAATGCCTTTCTGCCTATCTAAGCCCCCCCCACCTCCCGCCAGGTTTCCCCTTAAATTGGGACTGAGAGCAGTCAATTAAAGGTATGCGTCCCTCTGCCTTTATTATGTGTTTGAGAGCTGTCTTATTAAATTGAAATCAAATGCACATCTAGGGGAAAGTTCACTTTAATACCGACTCCCAGCAAAACACTCAGAGACATGTACAATGATGGAGACTGACGTGTTGCCAAGCAACAGAGGAGATGAGGTAGACATGGAGCTAAAGGGAAGGGTTTCCTAAAAGAATTGGTTAAGCTCGAGGGTTCAGATCTTACCAAATCTGGCCTGAATTTTTGTGATATCTCCTGTCCCAGAAAAGACATTGAGGAGGGAGGTAACGTAATTAAAAGTTCAACACAATCACAGATGGTTTTATATGTACACAAACACACACGCATTCCCCTTTTCCCCCCCGGGGAATGTTGTGAACTTGGCCAATGAATATAAGCAATTTCCAAATATGAATGCTGAGGAGGGGGTGGGGTTGTGTGTATGTGTGTTAATTTGCTGCTGTCTCAATGGTTTGAAGCCTCTTGACTCACTGTCCTCTCTCCCCTCCCCTCCTTTCCCACCTCCTTCTCTAGGACAAAACAAGTGCTCTGAGCCTCAGCAATGTGGCAGGCGTCTTCTACATCCTGATTGGAGGGCTGGGACTGGCCATGCTGGTCGCCTTAATCGAGTTCTGCTACAAATCCCGTAGCGAGTCGAAGCGGATGAAGGTGGCATCGTCTTCCTGGGTCTTTTCTCCTACCCTGTTCTCAGTGGCACAGCTGGGTTTCCTGAGAGGCTTTTTGCTCAAAGGAGTAGAAAGGGACAGGTTGAGGACACCCAGGGAGCAGAGCAGAATCAGGATGAAACTGAAAGAGGAAAAGGGGGACAAAATTAAGGGGAGAAAAGGGTGTGTCTGGCAAATACTGTGCCCAAAATAGCAAGTGCATCTTTCCAGAGACCGGTCAGACAGATTGGTGAGGTTAAAAGGTCAGGGTTCAGTCAGCACAGCGAGAGGTTGGTTTTTTCTGAAGTTATGTCCAATAGAACAGCTCCCCAGTTGAGGGAAGGCATGCCTACCCAGTTCTCTGGGCTTATTTTACCATGCTTAGTGAAATGGGTCCATTTTTAGCTTCCATATTATGGGTGAGCATTGGCAGAGAGAATCATCCACAGAGAAAGCTAAGCAGATTAGTTCAGTAACCCAAACCACACCGAACACAGCTGAAGGCAGCAGAGGCAGGGAAGAATTAAGAGAGGATTGAAGAGCTGCCAGTAACAACATGGAAACTATGGGTAGGAAGAAAAGTAAGCTCATCTTATGGAGTCCCAAAGAATACAACGAAAGCAATGACTGGAATCAATAGAAAAGAGATGTGAATACCATATGCAAAACCGATTTTTCTAGTGGAGGAACACATGGACCATTCCATTGAATAGGGAACTCATCATCGCTGGTGCTGTGTGAGAAGGGGACAAGTAGTTCTTAGCAACGATGGCGATGAAAGCATCCCAGGGAACCTAGGATGTTGTTATCACCATCTCAGTCCCTCAACTGCATCCTTAGCCCTAGTGAGGAAACACGTGTGGAAGTCAGTCATGTGAACAGCACCATAAGGAAGCAGAGAGCTCAGGGGCCAACTGTGACCTTCAAACCTTTGAACTTCAACAAGAAACAGATGTGAGAAAGTGCTCAGGGCTAGGGAATGGCTGATATGGTAAAGTGCCTGTCACACAAATATAAGGAGGTAAGTTCAGAGTCTCAGCACCCACAAAGAAACCAGGTATGCCTATGTACCGTAGGCACACCTATGACCCCACCACTAGAGAAGGGGAGGAGAGACAGGGAGACCCCTGAAGCTCATTGGTCAGACATCCTACCCAGGTTCACAAGGTCTAGGTTCAGTGAGAAACCCTGTAAAAAATAAATAAATAAAAAATAAAAAAGGCAAAGAGCAGTTGAGGAAGACTTCCAGCGTCAACCTCTGACCTAAACACACACACACACACACACACACACACACACACACACACACGTACTTACACCACACACAGAAAGCAAGCAATGAAAGAAAGAAAGAAAGAAAGAAAGAAAGAAAGAAAGAAAGAAAGAAAGAAAGAAAGAGAAAGAAACGAAAGAAAGAAAGAAAGAAAGAAAGAAAGAAAGAAAGAAAGAAAGAAAGAAAGAAAGAAAGAAAGAAAGAAAAAGAAAGAGAGAGAGAGAGAGAGAGAGAGAGAGAGAGAGGGAGGGAGGGAGGGAGGGAGGAAGGAAGGAAGGAAGGAAGGAAAGAAGGAAGAAAGAAAGAAGAGAAAAGAAAAGAAAAGAAAAGAAAAGAAAAGAAAAGAAAGAAAAGAAAAAAGAAAAGAAAAGATTGTGATTCAGACAGTGAAGTCTATAGGAACTTAGAGGAATGAGAATTGGAAAAAGTTTGTGGGAAACAACAGAAATAAGAACAAGCATTCTTTAGACTAACAAGGGAAGAAAAATGCCACACACACACACACACACACACACACACCCATGGATCTCATACCAGCAGGTATCTTGGCCTGGGCTCTCTCTTTGGCTGGGCTAGATGAATAAGATTTATTCCTGGGGTTTATTCTCCTCTACTGTGCCCTAAGGGCCCCCTTTGTCAATATTCAATTCCTCCTGAGTGGAACACACACATCATTGGATCATTAGCACAGGTCCCCGCCCAGCCTCTCCCACCTCAGCCACAATCCCTGTGTACATCCTGGGTCTGTCCTGGGGAGGACATCTCTAGTCAGTCCCTTGCTTGAAAACTCAGTGTTCAGTTCTGTGTGAGAGGAACGAGGGTAGAGAAAAAGCACTTCTCATCCTAGTACTGAGACCTTCTGTCCTGGCATTCAGCATTCCCACGTCATGGTTCCAGCTGCCTCTCTATTAGCAATCTGCTTCCCTCCTCCCACCACATCCCAGCCCCTGTGTGCTCTATGCAAGCTGATCCTTCACCCTGCCTTCTATCTCATGAGGCCCATTTAAAAAGCCATTTTCTCATGGTGTTGTAACAGGAACAATGAAAGTTTGGAAGTATGATGGCATTTGTCTAGAGGACCTAAGCTCACCCCGTTCTTCCCTAGACCAGTACCTCCACATCCCATTAAAAAAGGCAGATCACAGCACAGATGCTGATTTTATACCTTAAACCCTACCATGAATTTGGTGGAATGTGGCAAGACCCCTGAGCCCTAAGCAAAGCTTTCTTCATCAATTCCATCTAGAACATAAACCTACACACTGTCCTTCCTATCATCCAAAGAGAGGGAACAGCTGTTCAAGCAGCAGAGGGACCCAGGCCAGGAGCTAGGCCAGCTACACTCTTTGCATCCCTTCCCCATGGACCAGAGTCCCAGAGCCCACACTGGTTAGCTCTTAAAAGCTCCTTCTCATGGTGCCCCAGGACACTGTGTCCTGTGGAGATCAATGAACTGAGATCCTGGCATGAATCCATCCATTCTGCTTCTTAACTGTTACCTTAGACAAGTTTTAATTACTCTCTGAACCTTATCTTTATTGTAAAAATGAGGACAGAGATAGTATGTACCTTATAAATCTGTAGTGAGGATATGAAATAATAGATTAAAGGATTGGCAGGAGGCCTACATCACAGTATGCTCTCAATAAATAATAACAGTGGTGATCACTAGCATATATGATTACAGACATTATTAACAGACATCTACAGCTTCCTTCAAACCTTCTTTTATTAATATTTATTTATTAACATGTAATTTTATTGATTGCATGTACTAGATTGCTTTGAGTCATGCAGATCATAAGTCCTTAAAGAACAGGCTATGGCTGTAGGGTAAATATGTTAAGTTAATGTGAATTGTGTCCAGAAGAGAAAAGTCTCTTGAAGCAGGAGAGGAGGCATGAGAGAGAGTTGCTCATAGGTTAAGTAATACCACACATGCACACACACCCCAAGGTATATGTCTCTCAAGGTGGTTTTGACCCCATCTACGGGTGTTCATCAACCATGATGTGGTTTGGTGTCCACCAAGCAGGGAACCACCTGATTGTCCAGCTTCCCTCTATGTTTCTAGTGATTTCCACCAAGCCAGGTAACTGACTAAAGGCTGAATTTCCAACTGAGACAGTGTTGACTGGCCCCACGGATGGTGCACTGTAGTCTTCGATGACAAGAGTCCCTTGAAGAGGCCACTGAGTCATAGTACCATGTCTTAGAGACAGTCTCACACTTCCCTTTATAGTGTAGTTGTTTAATTTCTCAGAAGTTGTCGGGGTCCCCCAGAAGCATTAACCTAAGACTCTCCACCACAGTCCCCTAGTCAGTCCCATCCATTGTTATGACTTCTGCACAAAACATCAGGACTCTTAATAGAATTTTCCATCTTTCCACTTCAAGGGAGCTATTTTCTTTATTAATCTAGCTGGCCCTTCATTTCCAAAGCTCCATCAATTCCTCTCTTATCTAGAAGAGATAAGTGGAAGGCACTCCAGTCACTCCTCAGGCTTTATAATGAGCTGCTTTGCTTTTCCCAAAAGCAATTAGCTCTGTTCAGAAACTCATCCACAGCCCCACACTGGGATGCAGATGTGGGTGACAGGGCCTTTGGAAATGCCTTCCATCCTATGTCTTTCCTTGCTCATGATGTTTTCTTACTCTTAAAGCCGGGAACCCCTAAACCAGCTCAGGCTCACCTCCCTTGACTCAGAAGTTCAAAGAGACCTTCTCTAGTCACCTTGTGAGGGAAGAGGAAGAAGAAGAGGAGTGAGACAAAGGGAGAAAGGGCAGGGAGAGGTTCAAAGGGGGAGGGAAGGCTGAGAACCTTCCTATCAAGGGATTAGCTCCT
>CABHPQ010131019.1:0-23705 GCA_902168405.1 Peromyscus aztecus | reverse complement strand
GCGCACAGCCCATGGCGGCCTCTGCGCGCCTGGGCGCCGCAGGAGCATGGGACGCCCAGGCGCGCAGAGGCCGCCATGGGCTGTGCGCGCTGGCTCGCCCTGGGCGGCCTCCTGGCCCTGGCCGGGCTGCTGCAGGCCCGGCTGCTGCTCCCGAACCAAGTGGGCTTCGGCGAGTGCGACCGCTTCTTCTACGCGGGGACCCCGCCCGCTGGGCTGGAGACCGAGGCGCACGTGAGGATCTGTCAGCGCTTCGCGGGCGCCGAGCGCTTTGCCACCCTGTACAGCCCGGGCCACCGCATCCCTGTGTTCTCCGCGTTCCGCGCTGCGCGCCCCGCGCCCCTCAGCACCGAGCAGCGCGGGCTGCTGGAGCCGCAGGTAAGCAGGGTTCGGCCGGGGGTGGGGGTGGGGGCTGACGGGACGGACGGACCCGAGGTTCAGATCCACTCCACCCCGCAACTGCAGCCCGCCTTGCCCCGGTGGGAGTCGCCACTTAAGCCGCAGGGGCGGGAGGTCCCCTGGGGAGATGGCCCTCCCTCCTTGTGGGCGCAGACGTCTGCAGTGTCTGGTTGGTTTCCTGGGTAGTAGAGGACATGGACTGGGAGACAGCATTCGGTGACCAGGGGAGATCCGCGGGAGGCACAAGCTTCCCAGGCCCGCGCTTGTCCCCTCAGCAGCATTCACCAGGGTGATGGGCAAGTTCACTTCATTTTACAGGCTCAGGAGCTTGCAGAAGATCACCCAGGTGGTAAGATGAGCTGTTCTTGAGGCTAGGAAGTCACTGCCCTTTCTGCTGGGGGAAAGCTTCTGAGAGCGCATGGACTTTGAGAAACTCCGTGGGTCAGTACCCACGGAGGAAGGGCAAACTAGTTTTTCCTGACTCTTCGTATCTATAGATTATCAGACCTTTGGCAATCATGTCACCTTTCACAGTGTTGGGTCTGTCTGGTGGCAGGGATCAAACACTCAGAAAGGTCTCTCTGGGCCCTGCAGAACCTGCTGACTGGCTCTCCTCTGCCAGGTCCCCGCTGCACACCCTGTCTGCCTCTCTCTGACCTCTCCCAGCCTTCCAACCCTGCATGTCCACAGCCTTTGGTTCCTGATGGCCACCATTACAAAGCTTCAGGCTTTTGGGTGGCTCCACCTAAATGTGTGGGTTGTTTCTCTATCATATTTCCAGCTACCAGATCTTGGCCGGGCAGGTTTCAGGCAGGCTGCACCAATATTACCTTCTTACATCCTTCCAGCAGCTTGTTGATCTCGGGACCTGTGAGGCCAGGCCAGTGAAAAGAGTTACTAATGTGTAAATATAGGGAAGACACATTTAGATCTAAAATTACCTTCCCCCCAGTGTACCCCTAGAACCCAAAGTTCCTTATGTTGTTCCCTGGGTCTGGGAAGAGAGCAGCAACCTAGTCCATTCTCACCGAGGAGCTCAGTAGCATCTGGAGGGGACAAACATACACAGGGTGAAGTCATGAGAATTCCGAATATACCTGGTGACCACCTGCTGCCTGCCTGTGTGCATTCAGACCCTGCTTCCTCTAGACTAGCTATTGACTCGTGATGACTGCAGGATGATAATAACACAGGATGGTTGTGGGGGGCGTTAAGTGAGCTACTGTATGTTCTGTTCTCCAGAGGGGCAGGACACGTAAGTACTAGCTACTCATGCGCTGTCCACAAAGCACATAATTTAACCAAGGTAAAACAGAGTCCTGCTAGATTTAATCCATTGGTAAGGTGATAGGGGAAAGCTTTAGGGTCTGGTTGGCATTTGTGCTGAGCCTGGAAGGATTAGGTAGGGTTCAGGAAGGAGATGAAGAGAAAGAGGGAGAAGAAATTTCAGCCTGGCATCATATGAGATGGGCGTGGCAGATTTGTGGATCATTGCTCAGGAATGATTGGGACAGGTAAGCTAACACTGTATCACAAGCTATGGAGCCCAAGGACTCATAATAAAGGGGAGTCATGGGAGGGAGGAGCAGAGGAAGGAGTCATCAGGGGGGACTTAGGCGGAGCCACGTAACTGTTATTAAGGGCGTCATAAGGGAACAGGGTTTGACAGTGAGCCTGTGGAGACCCTGGGTGGAGCAATGGGGTGAGGCTGTGAGATCGAGGTGGAGAGCTGAGGGAATAGTTCCAAAGAGCAGCTGGAGCTGTGAGATGTCCTGACTTCTGCAAAATACTGGAGGTTTGGACTGTGGCTCAGTGTTTGCCTGGCATGCCCCTATCCCCAACACTGCATAAAATGGGGCTCATGCACACAGTTCCAGCATTCAGATCAGGAGTTCAAGGTCATGCTCAGGCAGCACAGTGAGTTCTAGGCCAGCTTGGGCTTTCTTAGAACAAACAAACACGTTCATCCCCCCATGCTGTTGGGGAGTCTCCAAGGCTGAGAACCGAGGCCACTTTTCCCTGCAAGATTTCCTCCACAGTATCCTACCTTGAAGTCAGCAAGGGGGCCAAAGAAGATTGAAGGGAAGGGGTGGGGAGGGAGGAGACAGAAACACAGGTACCTCTGGAACCACTGCAGCAGGCGGCCCCTGCTTCTGTTCCAAGACCAGCCTCTCGGCCAATGCCCCGCTGCAAGTCCTGCTCAGGGCTCAGTGTGTGCTTCCAGCTGCTTCCAAGACGTTTCTGTTGCCAAGTTCTTTTGTGCCCGTATCACCTTATGAGGTCAGCATGACCAAGAGGTGCAGGAGGCAGGAGGCAGGCAATTCAGCACTGGCCTATGACAATGAGTCAGGCAGGGTGGCACCAGCCCAACTGGGCAGCAGGGCAGCTCTGGGGCAGCCTGCAATTGCCCCTAAAGAAGGTCTCTGAATGGAAGATGCAGGAATGTAGTCACTGGTGCTAACAACCTTCGAGAGGTGTTGCTGCTCAACACCTTGGGGACAAAGTTCAAGCCGCAGGCTGGGCACTTCCTTTCACAAGACCCTTGTGCTGGATCCTGGTTCCTGGCCAAGTCCTGTCCCTCTAGTCACCACACCCGCAGGAATGTAGCCAGGCCTGCATTACCTGTGGTCCCCTGGAACGCCGTTCTCACACAGCTCCCGCCAACCCTGACCTTTCAGCTTCTCCCACTCTACCCTTACACCTTTGCTGGAATATCTTCTCCCAAAGTACTCCCCATCCGAATAGACCCTCCTCCTAAGTTAGGACCTTACTCCTGTGCTCTCCTGTCCTAGTCTCCATCTCCTTATTCTCCACAGGGTCTTGCTGTGTAGCCCAGGCTGTTCTCAAGTTCTCCATCCCCCCTGCCTCCACCTCTCTAGGATGGGGATTACAGGCTTTGATTACATGGCTGATTTTGTCTCCTCCTCCCCCTTCTTCTGAGACAGGGTTTCTTTGTGTAGCAGGCTGCCCTGGAACTCACTTTGTGGCCTCCAACTCAGGGATCCTCCTGGCTCTGCCTCCTGAATGCTGGGGATAAAGGTGTGCACCACCATGCCCAGTTTTGATTTCCTCACTTTTGTACTTACTGCAGTGTTTTGTAATTGTCTGTTCCTGTTGTCTGTCTCCCCTGCTTGAGCCCTAGAATTCTGGCTGAGGATAGGACATAGGTTATTCATTCTTGCAAACACAGAGCTTAGCACACAGAAAGCATTGAATCAGTGATGGATTAAATAACTGTGAGCTGGAGGATCACTCAGGTGCAGTGAGTGGCTCCGCATAGGTGTTTTTAGTGGGGGGTTTCCCTGGGTCAGAAACCCATCCTTATTGCTGGCCAGCAGTCTCTGCTGTCAACATGTTTATAGGTAGAGCTCAGCGCCTTTCTCTATGGCCTCCCATCCAGCACTAGCTCAGGGCCTTGAGAAACTGCAGTGATTTGGTTTCCATCTATGCTCACAGGCCCCAGGGTCCCCAGCCCTGCAGCCTGTTGATAGCATTGAGGGACAGAAAGAGCAGTGTAGAGGGAAGCAGAGAAAGCCCTGTGGCCTGCTGGAGAGAGGCTTACCTTTATTTATTTATATTTATTTTATTTTATTTGGTTTTTCGAGACAAGGTTTCTCTGTGTAGCTTTGCGCCTTTCCTGGATCTCGCTCTGTAGACCAGGCTGGCCTCGAACTCACAGAGATCCGCCTGCCTCTGCCTCCCGAGTGCTGGGATTAAAAGTATGTGCCACCACTGCCCTGTGAGAGGCTCACCTTTAAACCTAACGTGGACAGATGTTGAGAGACAGAGGGGGAAACACCTCCCCATGACCATCCTGTCTGGGGACATTTTCCCCAAGACTCCAGAGCAGTGTTGGATTTAAGGAACAGGGTCTGCCAATGCCTCAATGCAAATGGAATATTTTTGTATATGATGCCAATCATCTCCAAAGTATATTCCTGTCCAAATCCCACAAGACCTTATTTTATAAACATGAACGTCAGAGAGGAATGGCCTTAGAACCAGTGATGGCAGTGTTCGTTCATTGATCTTCAAAAGATACACTGAGGTAGATTCATCACTGTCTCTTCATTGTTGACACAAGGAAACTGGCTCAGAGAGGTAAACTGGTGTCCAAGGTCACACAGCTTGGATCTGAAAACAGGACCCATTGCTTTTAGTCTGGTGTTCTTTATGTACACGGGCATTCTCGTGTCTCTTTCGTAAGAGAATGTTAGTTTCTCCTCTTTCTCTTTCCCACTGTCACAGACAAGTGAGAACATGCGTGCAGATGCAGAAATGCTGTCTGAGCTCCAGTGGTTCTGCAGTGACGGGGGTGTTTCTAGAGGACCTTAGAAGGTTGTATTTCATATTTCAGTAAATACCCATGAAGTGGTCTCAGTCAGAACCTGGAGTTCTCAGTCTTTAGTTCTGGCAGTTGCTTGCTGCCTACACACCCAGAAGCAGTTGGCCACACTGTTTAGTGTATTGTAATCTCAGCCCCCTCCTTATTGCATCAGAGAACAGACATGTAGACGGCATCACACACTGAAGCCTCTGTGTACAGGGTGCAGCAGACAGGACAGTTTTGGGTTTTACTTCTTGATAAAAGGGTTGGTTCAGATTCCTGGCCTGCCGTGTGCAAGCTGTGTGACCTTGTGTTTGTTTATTAGAGGCAATAGTGACTCCATCGTAGAGTGGGGTTGTGACACTATAGTAAGCATGCAGAGTAGCGCTGGGACTGGAGAAACACATCGTTGGCACTAATGTGTATGCTAAAGGGGGCTGGCCAATCACAAATGCACACACACCGGGCTAGGTGGGTGCCTTCCGCCCTACCACATAGACCCTTCAACTGTGAATATTCTCAAATACTCTACATCCCACACTCACGTCAGTGCTCAGCACATAGGGAAAACCTGAAGGAGTGAAAAATTGGGTGGATGGATGGGTGCATGATGGATGTATGCGTGCATGATGGATGTATGTGTGCATGATGGATGGATGTGTGCATGATGGATGTATGCGTGCATGATGGATGTATGTGTGCATGATGGATGTATGTGTGCATGATGGATGAATGGGTGCATGATGGATGTATGTGTGCATGATGGATGGATGTGTGCATGATGGATGTATGCGTGCATGATGGATGTATGCGTGCATGATGGATGTATGTGTGCATGATGGATGTATGCGTGCATGATGGATGTATGCGTGCATGATGGATGAATGGGTGCATGATGGATGTATGTGTGCATGATGGATGTATGTGTGCATGATGGATGTATGCGTGCATGATGGATGGATGTGTGCATGATGGATGGATGGGTGCTTGATGGATGGATGGGTGCATGATGGATGGATGTGTGCATGATGGATGGATGGGTGCTTGATGGATGGATGTGTGCATGATGGATGGATGTGTGCATGATGGATGAATGGGTGCATGTGTGGATGGAATAAATTGATAGAAAACCAGCAATAACAGATGGGCATCAGAGATACCTCCACCCTTTCTGGTGCTGAGCAACCAAGAAGTCTTGTATCACAAACAGTGAGCAAGGGCATTTGAAGCCTGGGTGAAGCTGGAAGTGCAGGACTTGGGGAGGGTTCCCATGTCAATCACAAGCTGAAGTGCAGGACTTGGGGAGGGTTCCTGGGTCAATCACAAGCTGGAAGTGCAGGACTTGGGGAGGGATCCCGTGTCAATCACCTTCAGCTTCCTCAGAATGCAGGAGCCCCTTTCCTTCCCTGGCCCTTTCTTCATCTTTGGATCCAGCATTCCCATTAATCTTCAGGCCATTCTTGGGATCATGCTAAGGGCTTGCTCTCCATCAGGAACACATCTACCCAGTGGTAACTCTCCATACTAGATCTCTTACTTCTGGAAAAGGTCTTCACCATTGAACTTAAAAAAAAAAAATGTAATAACTCTAGGCCCGGTAACCCATGCTTTATAGTGTAAGAAACTCACGCTCAAAGTGGCTAATGAACTTATCCAGCGTCACTCAACTGTTAGACAGTAGATCCCAGGCTGCCTGCACCCTCTTCGTGCTGAGCAACCAAACCCCTTGCTCCATTTCTTCTCTCTCATGCCACTTTGTAGATGTTTCCAGTTGCACCGACAAGACAGCTTAGCGGGGAAGGGCACTTGCTGCCAAGCCTGAGGACCTGAGCTTGCTCCTTGGAACCCACATGGTAGAAGGAGAAAACTCCACAGACTTGGCTTCTGACCTCCACACATGCCCCATGGCACGTGCCCCCCTCCACCCATAAATATTTGGTTTTTTTTTTTAAAGAGAGAAAAAGAAAGTGTGGAGTTGAGTAGGTGGGAAGGTGAGAAAGATCTGGGAGGAGTTTGGGAAGGGGAAAAGTATGATCAGAATATATTGTATGAAAAATTTTTTTCAATTAAAAAAATTAGAAGTTTCTGCAGAGTTCAAGCTGTCTGACTAGATCTGCTGTTTTATGGAATTGAACCAGTTCTTTGGTTGGCTTATGGCTTTGCCACAAACACATGGCTCTCACAATCACAGCTTCGTGTTGCTGGTGGCTTAGCTCTTGGCTCCTGGTGATTGGATAGAGCTTTCCTTGAGACATAAACATTTTAATCTCTGGGCTTCTAACTCCTCCCTATTAAACTGCCAATGCTAAAGGTGAAACCGAGGCAGTACAGTCTTCTGGGGAGCTCTCTCTCTGTAAGGAGTACCACAGTCAAGGGAAACTGGAATTTCCCCGCATTCGAGATGCAATTCCTTTCTACTGTGCTGTTCCTTTTCATTCCACGAAACTTGGCATGGGTCAGAGCAGTCATCCTCCTGATTCTGTGTCTGTTTGTTCAAAGAAAGGAAAGAAAGAGCCGGGCAGGTGGTACTTGCTGTCGGGGGTGGAGGCAAGAGCATCATCCTGAGCTACATAGTGAGCTTATGAACAGCCTGGGCTACATGAGACCCTGTCTGAAGAACTAAACAAAAAGGGAAGGAGGAATGGGAAGAAGAAACATTTCTACGCTGAACCATGTGTGGAAGGCCACTCAGCATTCTTATTGTGTTTTTATTGACTCTGTACCGGACAGAAGTGTAGCTCACCCCAAAGAGGTCATTCTGAAGGCATTATTTAAAAATATAAATCAAATATCATGTTTAGTTAACTTACTTTAATTTCAGATTGCCCTGAGCTGTGATTGCTCTTCTGTTAGAGACACACAGTGCTTTCACCAAGCCCAGGACTCCTTACTCCAGAATTCATTGAGTCATAGGTATTCCTTGAGCATCTGCTATATTTCATTGCTGAGATTAGATCAATGAACCAGATAGACATTACCTGCTGTCTTAGGGCCTGATATCTGACAGAGGATACAAATGACAAGTAAAATGAATAAATGAAAAAAACATTGTATGCCAATAATTTAAGTTCTGAAGAGAAAAAGAAATTAACGTAAGATATCAAGAAAGGGTGTGGTTTGGCAGTGTTTTCTTGCAACAGTGTCATTGAGCATGGGTACAAACCTGAAGGCAGGGAGGGAACCGTTTGAGGAGATATCTAGGGCAAGAACATTCCAGGCAAAAGGAGTTGTAGGTGCAAAGGCCCTCTGGTATGTGTGGCCTTTGTATGAGGAAGAAACAAGAGCCAGCATGGCATCGCAGGAAATGAGTGTTAGAGGTGGGGAGGGAGCCTGGGTCACTCAGGTTCTGGTGGGCTTTGGGGAAGAATGGATTTTTCCTTAGTGTGAAATGCAAAGTCTTCATGCAGGGCTCAGAGCAGAGGCTGACACTGTGATCCAATTCACATTTAATAGGACAGTTTTGGTGCTGACATGAGAACAGACTTGTGGGCTCAACAGCAGAAATGGAGACTAGTTAGGAGATCATCCAGCAAGAGACAGTGTCGGCTTGGTCAGTGTTTGGAGGACTTGTGACATGACTGTGTGGTTCTCAATGTGTTTTGAAGAAAGGACTAGGGATCTTTGGGGTAAGAGGATGGGTGGAGTTGTGGATGAGGCAGTAGAATTCCTGTGAATGAGAGGACAGTCCTGGAAGAGTCAGTTTGGGAGCATATCAAAAGCTGGTGTTGGCTGAAAGGGCTAGAACACTATGGTGGCTACTAGAGGTGGGGGACATGGAGCTGCCCTTTCATAAGTACTGCTTAGTGGCTGGGTGGATATCTCCTAGAAGTCTCCACAGTGTGCACTTACATTTGGTGATGATGTTCATCACGCCGAAAGAGTTGTTACAGTCTTTTATGTCTGCTGCTGTAGTAAAACAGTTTGCCAAAAGCCGTAAGTGACAAAGAGCTTATTCGGTTCATAATTCCGGGTCACAACCTGTCACTACAGGGAAGTTGAGGCGTCAAGAGCTTGAAGCAGCTGATCACATCACACACAGTAAAGAACAGAGAGCAGTGAATGAAGTCATGTGTGCCAGTGTCCCGTTTGCCTTCTCCACTCTTACACAGACTGAGACTCCCTGCCTAGGGAGTGGGACCACCCATAGTGGGTGTGTCTTCCTGCCTTAACATAATCAAGATAATCTTCCATAGACAGTTTTCAGAGGCACATCGTCCAAGAAATTCTATATTTTGTCAAGTTTATAATTAACATTAACCATCAAAAGAGGGTAGATCTCATGTGAGGCTCTCCTACTGCACACACATGCATGCACACGCATGCATTCCAGCAAAAAGACACCGACACAGAGAAACCTTGGAACGTGTTAGAAACGCCTGCTACTTTTGTGTGTTGGCACCAGGGTGTTCACATGCACCAAAACTTCTCAAAATTGTACACATTACATATGTTTGCTTCTTGATATGTTGGTTGTATCTCAATAAAACTCTCTCTTCCTCTCTCCCCCCCCTTCGTGTGGATGTGTGTGTGTGTGTGTGTGTGTGTGTGTGTGTGTGTGTGTGTTGTGTGTTTGAGATTTAGTTCTGAACATTCCAAATGTGAGACACTTTCAAGGTTTCAATGGAGACTGCTGTCTCTCCATCCCTGCAGGAAGCCTAGCTTTTCAGGGAAGTAAAACCACAGGAGCCTTGCACATCCTGAAACTTACGAAGTCAGTAATGGAGTGAGCCCACCTCAGGGACCAGAAGAGGCAATGCAGGACAGAGCTATCTCACAGTATGGAAGGAACAGAAAGGAGATCTAGCCACAGATACATATAAGACAGGTGAAGCTCTAATGGACAGTTCAGCTTGAGAGACGAAGGGAGCGGGTTGTGGCCAAAGGCACCACTAGGCTGCTCTACTTAACCGAGGGGGTGGCTGGTTTTTATGTGATGAGGTGGGGAAGACTGAAGCTTGGTGACTGTTCCTCAGTCAAGGGCCTGGCTTTCAGTGATGTTTCCTTCTTCTGCATAAACATTCTGGCTTTGTGCTTGGCGGGCTCATGGCTTATGACTTTATCTAGGAACTGAGAGTCTTGCTGCTGACGTCATCCTTTTCGGTAAGGCCTTGGTCCCGTGGTTTGGTCTGGGCTTTATGATAAGGCTGAGAGCTTAAGTAGGCGAGAAACTACAAGGAAGAGGAGAGGAGACACTCACCTGCCAAGGGGTGATGGGCCAAGTTAACCATGCCTGTAGTCTCAGACAAAACAGTTTCAAGTTGTCAGTATGTCTCCGTGACTCAGAGGCTAAGACAGCAAAGCGGGGCAGACACAGTATGAAGGCAGGTGCCAACCTTTAGTCCATTTCCAGTCATCCAGCAGATGCCTTTAGGTGCTGAGTCAGCTTCTTAGCAAAGCAGGCTTCCAGTTCCCATTGAGTAGCCCAGGCAACCGCCATAAACACATACCCGACAAAAGACTTCAGGCAGGGGAAGTTTGCTTGATTCATGATTTCAGGAGATTTCAGCTCACATTCATGGGAAAGGCACAGTGGAGGAATGTGGTTGGAGCATCGGGCTAAGGATGTGTATTCACATAGTCAGGGGCCAGAGTGGCTGGGCTAGGTGCAGAGCCAGCCCCTAGTGAGCTGCTTGTACCAGCAAGGCCCACCTCCTAAGTGTCCAGAGCCTTCAAAAATACAGTTATCTGTTGGGGAAAAAGGTCCAGAATATGAGCCTGTGGGGATATTTCCAGTGCAAACCAAAGCTAGTGATTAATCCTTTTGCTATCAATTATCAACTAAGATCAAGCAAGGAACGAGGAGTCGCTGGGCTTTCGGTAACCATTTCCCTTGTCTCTGTTATTGGGGCGGGGGGGGGGGGGAGGTGAGTTTTAACTTAGTTTAGTCAGAAAGGGCTTCTGGTCTGGGATGTCTTTTTGTATGTTGTGAATATGTGTTGCTCCCATTGACTGATAAATAAAGCTGTTTTGGCCTATGGCAAGGCAGCTTAGGGCCAGGCAGGAAATCCAAACAGAGATACGGAGAGAAGAAAGGAGAGTAGGGAGAGACGCGTAGCTGCTGCCCAAGGAGCAGCAAGACGCTAGCAGACCGGTAATGCCACGCTCACGTGGTAAACATAGACTAATAGAAATGGGTTAATTTAAGATGAAAAAGCTAGCTAGCAAGAAGCCTGCCATAGGCCATACAGTTTGTAAATAATATTAAGCCTCTGAATGATTATTTTATAAGCAGCTGTGGGACCAAGGGGGCTGGGCAGACCGGAGAAACGTACCACTGCAGTCAGTAAATACTCTGACTTTGTGCCCTAATCTGGGGTTTTATGATGAAGATGTCAAATGCATGCTTTTAACAGGTGGCATGTCAAGGGTTGGATTTTTGAGAGGGCAATGGGAACTCCAGGAATCCTGTGTGACAGTATCTTAACATTCATAATAAAGGAAAGAAATAGATCCAAATGCAATTGGACCAGTATGCATGGCTGAACAGGACCCTCTAAGGAAATGGCCTCTGTCTGTTTCATTTCTGTTGCTCTGATAAAAAGCAATTTAGGGGAGAAAGAGGTTAATTTCAGCTTACAATTCCAGGTCACAGACATCATTGTGTAGAAATCAAGGCAGAAATTTCAGCTAGCTAGTCATAGCACATCCATGGCCAAGAGCAGGGAGAAAAGAATACATTTATGCTTGCTTGCTTGGTTGCATGTGTTCAGCTCTATGTCTCCACTTTTATACGTGCAAACCCCCCTGCCTGGGGAATGATGCCACCCACAATGGCCTGGGTCTTCCCACATTAATGAACTGAATTGAGACAATGTTCCACAGACATCCACAGTTCAACACAATGTAGACATCTCCCCACTGACGCTCTTCCCAGGTGATTCTCGATTGTCAGTTAAAGCTAACCATTGCAGCCACCGTG
Organism: Peromyscus aztecus; assembly: GCA_902168405.1. NCBI lineage: Eukaryota > Metazoa > Chordata > Mammalia > Rodentia > Cricetidae > Peromyscus > Peromyscus aztecus. The sequence goes on along the minus strand of CABHPQ010131019.1, from coordinate 12,063 downwards.
TGTGTTCTTGAAGGAGTATCCACCATTGTGTCAGGCAAGTGGAAGCACGGGGAAAGGAAGCTGAGTTTATGAACCAATGACCTGTTTTGTCCCCATCCTTGGGTATCTCTGTTGTCATGGAAACCTCCTAGCATCAGACATACAGTTTGAGATGGACAATGGCTTTCCCCCCATCGTTGGGTATCTCTGTTGTATCTGCTGTCATGGAAACCTCCTAGCATCAGACATACAGTTTGAGATGGCCAATGGCTTTCCTTTCTGCCCCTGAGCTGCACCAACTTTACTCTGTGAACTTTGCCATCTCAGTTCCAAGGTTCATGCTCCTAGCCTTTGAAAGTTACAGCTCAGCTTCCTGATGGTTAAGGTCAGCCTATCCTTCCTGGCCCCACTGTGGCCCTTCTGCAATACCCTGAAGCTAGAGAAATTCTCAGAACATTCACCTCCTTTCTCCAGGACGCCCCATTTTCTTTGATAAACACATGGCTCCTTATCACAGCCAACAGTTTTTCGCGGCACTGCTCTCCTCCCAGCTCATCTGGGCTCGCACGCCTTGCTGTGCCTTCAGGTTGGAGGCTGGGGCTTCATTCTGATTACTGTGTCCGTCATCTGTCCCATCAATGGCTTTGGCACACACTGCAATCTTTGTGTATTACTTTTGGCTTCCTGAAATATTCCCAACTAGACCGACCAATTGCCCATATGTCTTAGTTAGGGTTTCTATTGCTGTAATAAAACATCATGACCAGGGCAGCTTGTAAAAGAAAGATTTTAATTTGGCTCATGGTTCCAGAAGGCTAGAGTCTATGATAGTAGATTGAAGGCATGATGAAAGGCGGCTGGAGCAGCAGCTGAGAACTCACATCTTGATCCACATGCAGGAGACAGAAAGAGAGAGAGAGCACACTGGGAATGGCATGAGCATTCTGAAACTTCAAAGCCCCAAGTGACACACTTCCTCCAACAAGACCATAACTCCTAATCCTTCCTGAACAGTTCCACCAACCAGGACACAAACATTCAAACGTATGCGCCTATGGGGACCATTCCCATTCAAAGTACTACATCAAAAACAAGTCACCCTCACACCTATCCTTGCCAGCATGTTACAACCGCACAGCTATTTCTGTGACTGAGAACCATATGACTCAACTCCAAGTCCCGTTGAGGCAGCCAGGGCTGTGGTTGCTCCTCATTGGATCTTGCCTAACATTGGGAACAGCAGCCTTTTTCTGTGACAGGCCAAATGAGAAAAAGCTTAGGTGGTGTGGGTCAGATGTCTCTACTGCAATTATTCAACTATTTTTATTTTAACAAAATAAAGTTTTATTTAATAGGTGATATAGGAAAACTCTATTTATGAAAATGTGTAGGCTAGGATTGGCTTATGGGATGTACGTTTCCAGTCCCTGGTCCAGCACGATGCCAGCACTCTGTATATTTGTGACAAATGTCAGCAAGCGCTGAGTGCCTCGCACGTGTGGACTGAGAAGTTCTAGTGGTGTTTGAAAGCTGTGCCTTCCTAATTCCTGTATGGCTCAGAAGCCGTGGGTGGATCTGAGAACGATTTCAGCGAAGCCTTTTGCTATGGTGGCTACTATACTTGTTATTTATACTATTTAGATTTTTTCAATATATGCAAATGTCATATATGCTCATGATTAAATTTTATTTTGAGATTTTCAAAGTATATAAAAAGTGGATCCCATTTCTCAAAATAACCAATCTTCATATATTGTGTATGTGTAGATATGTGTATATAACAGTCCAGAAATTTCCGTCACACCTAAAGATGAAGGCACCACTTCATACTCTTTATTTTAGTAACCAAGGTCCTATGAGGCCTCAGCAAACATGTCTGTCAGACAGTCTCACACCCAAGGAAGAGAGTGTCCGGACCCTTTCCGTGGGTGGGTTTGTAGATAAGCAGAAACAATTACTAAGTGTCCTAACTTAGAAATAGAAGAGCCGAGGGCTTCAAATGCAGTCTGCTCTAGCCTGTCTTTTGGGACATGTAATATGTAACTCACAGATGAAATAGCCCTGCCCTCTTTTCCTTCCCCATGCTTCTGCAAAGAGAATCATTGACCTTTGGATTCTCAGAGTCACCAGTGCTCAAAGTCACTCAGCCCAGAAGGTAGACGTCCATGTTTCTTCCTCATGTCTGTTTCCATCCCGTGTCTTTTCCCTTATTTCAATGCTAGGGAGGAAGCTGGCGCTTCATATGTGTTAGGCAAGATCTTGTTGGCTTTGGCTCTGCGTTATAGTAGTAATCTTATATGGAGATGCCTTCCATGTGAACTTCCCCAGTTTTCAGATGTGAGTGACTCATGACGGAGTTGACAGTAGCCTCCTTCAGGTGCAGTTCCATGTCCATGCAGCTTATCGACCAGGCTTCTTGCTGCTGTCCCCTGAGACGCCCCTCTGATATCCCAGCTTCGAGGACTAAAACAGCTTGTCTCAGCACTTTTCCCAGTTTTGATCCTGATATCTGGAAGTTTACATTGTCTGCAAGGCCCCTGTCCTTTATCCATACTGGGCTGGGCTACACTGGGTTCTCACAATAAGAGGATCGCCAGTATTTAGCCTCACCGATGGCAAGAGTTGTAGATTTCTCTGCTTTTAACCAGGTGTGTGTGTGTGTGTGTGTGTGACATGAGAACACACTAGAAGATTCACAGACACAGGGAAGGAGACAAACTTCTCAAGTCTCAAAGGAACCAGGGCCAGGAAACTTCTGGAAACCAGATGATTGCAATCCTTAAAGTCTTGTTTGTACCCTCCTATGTATCCCCTTCCAATTAAAAATATTTACGTGTGTTTGTGTGTATATTTGGTGGGCGTGGGTGTGTACCTGTCATGGTGTGCATGTCACAACATGCATGTGGTGGTCAGAGGAACTTTGGGGTCTCAGTTCTCTTCCTTCACAGTGGGTTCCATGGATTGAACACAGGAATCTGCATTTTAACAAGGACTGATGTGTTTGGAATATAAACTGAATTTTGGGAACTAACGACTTAAGGAGACGTCACTGGTTTCCTGTGGTGGCTGTAGAGGCAGCACTTAGTTCCACCAGAGACAATACATGTACATTTGATGAACACTTGCCTTAGCTACCCAGTATGGAATTCTAGCATCACCTAGACAGCTTTAAAGGCATCCTAATGAGGGCTCCGCTCATCCTCCATCATCATCCTATTTAGCAGGCTTGGACAGTGCTTGAGGGTTTTTTTTTTTTTTTTTTTTTTTTTTTTTGCCTCTGGTGTTTTGATGTGCAGTCAGCACTAAGATTTCAGTGTCTGAAATCAGAAGGTGGAAAAGCTAGAAATGGGGGACTGCTCACTTTCGCTGACACTCTGAATTCAGTACCACATGTGAATGTCAAAAGCAGTCACTCTGGAAAAGAGACTCTCCTGGGGAGGGAAACTCAAGACAGCTGGGTTTGTAACCTGACAGGGTTCTGCAGGCTGGAAAGGCCTGAGAAGAATCAGCTCTCGTAGGTTCCCAGGAGAGTGAATGGGGACCTCAGTGAGAGCAGGGGCAGCCAGAGCAGTCCCCAGAGAAATGGCTGCCCCGGTGCCCGCCTCCCCTTGGGGCTTCCTTTTCAACACTTACTGCCAACTTGGAGTTGGTGTGTTCTATTTTATTTTCTCCTTTTACTTTGATTTCTTTTTCAAGAAAAAGTCTGAAGTGGAAGGGGCTACTTTCCCCCACCCAGTTCTGAGTCAGTTGATGAGAAGGTGGTCTATGCAGCCCTTACTCCTGGGTGTGCCCAGCCTCGCTGGATGTTGGAAGCCAGAGCAGGAAGGTGTGTGTGTGGCCTGGGAGCCCAGAGGAAGGTGATTCACCAGGAGCAAGGCCAGCAGGCCCTCCTCAGTGCCAGACAGCCACCACTCAGCACAGGAAATGGAGACCTCTCCATTTCTGGGTCTAAAAAAAGCAGAAGAAAGAACGTTAGCATCCTTCTAATTCCTCTGCAGCTGCTTCTGTACTCAAGGGGATAAGGAGTTGCCGATGCCTAGTAGGGAGTTAGGCTTATTTATGGGTGGGTCAGTATTTTCTTTCTTCCGAGAGCTGGAAGGCCTCCTGTGTGTCCCTCCTCCAGTGTCCTAAAGCTGCTGTGTGACTCCCTGGATCTCCTTTGCTGTTTTTGTTGTAAGGCAGCTCCATGTTGTCCGTGGTGAGAGGTTTTGAAGGACACCATTCCAGTGTGTGATCACAGGGCCTTTGTGCTCTGACCAGCTCTGATAAGATCATCTGATTGATAGTTTAGCTCAAGGTTCTTGGGCTTCCTGGTAAAGAGGGACTTCTCCCACCCCAGTGGTGATGGGCAGCGTGTGTGTGTGTGTGTGTGTGTGTGTGTGTGTGTGTGTGTTCCTCACTCTACAGAAGCAAGTTCAGAACACACACCATTCAGCCTGTTCTATTATTTATGTCTTGTTAAAAAATAAAACAAGCTGGGCCGTGGTGGCACACACCTTTAATCCCAGCACTTGGGAGGCAGAGCCAGGTGGATCTCTGTGAGTTCGAGGCCAGCCTGGTCTACAGAGCGAGATCTAGGAAAGGCGCAAAGCTACACAGAGAAATCCTGTCCTGAAAAATCAAAGAAAAAAAAAACCCAAAAAACAAAAACAAAAACAAATCCATAGGAAGGCTCTGTCTGCAGTTAAACTGACGCTCGCTCGCTCACTGGGTCATCTCCCAAATGACTGACTTATCCCTGTGAGTGCTTATCTAGTTGTGGCTTAAACTTCTCCGGGGGAAGGAAACCCCACCCTGGCCAAGGCAGCCATTGCCAAGTGTACTCACCCCTTTGATGACTCTTTATCATCACTGCTTTTTCCTTGTGGAGGTTTGCGAGGCAGCAGTAAAGAAAGTCGGTCTGTTCTTTCCCCAGCATCCTTTGCAAATTGTGATTATTCCTGAATGCATCCTATGGACAGGCTCTTGTGCCAAGTGTGGAGCAGTCAGGTAGGCACAAGCCTTGACCCTTCAGTTCAGCAGGACAGACAGATGGGTAAACACACTTTCAGTACAGGGACAAGTGTCAGTTTAAAAACCACAGCTCTCTCTCCCCATTCTCTACATTTTTTTAAAATTTTTTTGAGACAGGGTTACTCTATGTAGCTCTGGCTGTCCTGGAACTTTCTGTGTAGACCTGGCTGGCTTTAAACTCAGAGGTCTGCCTGTCTCTGCTGGGACTAAAGGTGTATGCCACCATGTCCTGCTCACAGTTCTCATCTTAAAGGGAAATAGAGATAGTTTTTTCTAGAGTCATTTTGAGTGACCATGGCTTGAGAACACAGATTTAGGTTACTCAAAATTCCATGTTCCAATGTGGAAGGAGTCTCACAGGGTTTTTATAGTTCCACAGAATAAAAAAAAGTCATAAATCAAGGCAAGTTTACAATAATTGCTAGGTCCACCAGCAGGTACATAGAGATGCAGGAAGCTTTTCTACGGAGCTGAGATGCTATCTAACGGCATTTTAGCTCTTTGATTGGTGGAGCCTAGTGTTCTGCTATTATAAGAGCTACTAAGAGGTTTTTATTTATTATCATGAGATGGTAGTTCTGAGACAGAGTGGGATAAGGAAGGCTAACACTAACCCAAGATAAAGTAATTGACCTCTGAACCTAAAACAAGTTCCAGTCATTCCACAGAACAGAAATTCCGATTCGTCCACCAGTCGCTGCAGACACAGAAACTCTTTCCTGGAGGTTGTTTTTTTGTTTTGTTTTGTTTTTGTTTTTATTTTGTTCAGAGCCAGACACAGCTTCTTTTCATCCACAGTAAATGAACGCTAACACTGCCCAGCCTCGTATTGCCTGCATCTGGTCTCTGCCTTCACGTGCGCCAGCTGCCCATCACCAGCGGGCCATGCTCACCTCTTCCACCTGAGACCGGTGCGGCCTTTCTTCCCTGGGCGATGACCTGCCGGGCGGAAGACCTGAGTTCTCCCTGCGCTCTGCCCTGGGTGCTGTGGTGGCAATGCTGACCCCCACATCCCCTGGGAACCGGCCACATCAGCCCCGGTCCTCCCTCTTCTCAGGAGCACTTTTTCTGGGCTGGCACCTCCCTGTGATGCCTCCTTCTTTGTTCTTCGTTCCTTGTGTTCCCTCAGTACCATGTGATCTTCTGCCACCCTGAACCTGCCGGACAGACAGACTCTTCATTATAACGTAGACAGACAAAAGTTAGAGTAGACCAAACCACCAGTCTATAAAAATGCCAGACCCAATGCCCAGGAGCCAACTCTCAGCTCCCCTCTCTGACTGTCTTCTTGGCTTTCAAACACCCTGGTGTACATGTGTGTGCGTGTACCTGTGTGTATGGGGCATAGGAGTGTGCACATATGTATGTGTCCGTGCATGTGCAGTGTGAATGTGTACATATGCATGTGTATATACTGCCCATGCTCTTTGAAGCTGATCCTAGTAACACACTCAGTCTTCCAGCAGTCCTAGCCCTCTGCACAGCCTCCTGTTCACCTGGGGACAGCCTGTCACCCTTTCTTACTTTAAGGATGGCTCTCGGTTCTTTGTCTCTTGGGACAGTTCCTTGACTGGTTTGGGAAGGCTTAACTGGGATACCTGGCTCCTGCTGCTTCTCTGAGCGATGCAAAGGCAGCCTGGGCCTATCAGGAGGATGAGCAGGAGAAGAAAACAGGAAAGGAGCTGACTGGAGAGCTCTGTTGGTTCAAGCCCCACAGCTCTGCCTTGTGCTCCTAAGGCTCACCCTATCACTGGGCAGCTCCTCCTTCCCTCCCCCCTCAGAGACCAACTCCTTGTGCTAACTCTGCGTGACTCTGACCCTAGAGGTTTGCATGGATTTTGCAGCCTACTGATCCTTAGCATCTAGGCTATATATACTCAATGTTCCTTGCTCATTGCTCTCTGGCTGTTCTGGATCAGCCCTAAGATGAGACTCAAGTGGTTCTAACCTCCCAATCCCCCTTGTCCTGGGGCAGAAGTCCATCTTTGCCTGCCCCTTCAGGAAACCCTGGTCCTACAATTCGTTGACATCCTTGCTACCTTGACTTACAGACTCCCCAGACTGAAGCCAGGGCCCGTAGCCCCTCCCACCTGTGTTCCATATTTTTCACCCACTGTCCTCATTCCTGAGCCCTCACGACTGATCTCAAGTCATTGTGCCCTTTGTCCCCATCCTCTCACTTCTCAGTGTGCTTCACACTCAGGCCAAAGCTCCCCTCCTTTGCTTTGGACATGACACTAGGTGACTGATTCTCCTTACAGCGCTGTCTCTGCCTCTCAAGTGAATCTCGCCCCTCCTGTCTTCATAGAGGTTGCACTGTGGCTCTCAGAATTCCCTTCCTTGCCTGAGAGGCTTGGAGCTACTCCTGGCATGCGTTGGGAGCATTGGAACTGGGTAAGCTGGACGTGGTCCTTGGCATGTCCACATTCCGGTTGAATGACTTTGTACTTGTCACTTTCGGGGTTTCAGTTTTCCCAGCGATCACCATGCCTACCTCAGGGTGCTGAGGAGGGAATGGCAGCATTCATGTTCCTCAGATCCTTTTGATTCTCATCTCCTCTTTCTAATTTTCCTCCTCAGAATTCAGTTCCCAGGCTGCTGTTTCTGCCTGAACTCTCTGCAAGGAAACAGCACTAAGCCTTTGTTGGCCTTTGGTTTCACTGATCTGTAGTCATCTTGTGTGTCCCTTGAGTCTCATGCTATATTTTGTTTCTGCTAAAGAAAAGAACTTCCTGCATCCATGCCTTTCCTTCTCAATTGCTCTTTTCCTATCTCTCTCATATCTAGCATCTGTTGCAGACTGCGCTGTTCTGTTTTTTCTGGACTCTCTTAACGTTGCAAGCATCTGCATCTCCTCTCCTTAAATAGATCTGACCTCCCTGATGGGAGGGCTGTTTGAAGGCTTAGAAAGTAGAGAGTGGGAACTTTGGCTCTGGTGCAGGACTTCCCAAGGTCACCCCCTGATCCAGCACATACCAACTGTGTGATCTAGGACAGTCAACTCTGTCACCAACACCTCAGATCTTTCAATCAAAAGATGATAAAATAACACATTGCTGTGAGTCTAGACGAAGTTCTTATTGATTTGCTACAAGTAAAACTCTTAGAATAGCCTAGAACACTCTCAAGGTCGATATTCCTTCTACAGTGGCTCCCACACAATGTAGCCCTAATAAGTGTTTAACAGACAGATGTCACTCTTCTCATAATCCCTTATTATCTACCCTTTGTTTTTCTAACATGGATATCATCACAAAATTGGCATAATACTTAATTCTGAAACAAAAAAGATATGCCATGGGTTTAAATAGCTCTTACTATCTGTTAAGGAAACACAAGCTTGTTGAGAGAAACATTCTTTTCTCTTGGTACTAAATTTGAAAAGGAATTTATTGTAAGGTTACGAGGCAGGAGACTAGTAAACTGGAGACAACTTCTTCTAAAATCTATTTAACATGTTGATCTTAGGGAAAAACATTCCATTAAATACAGGCACCACATCAAGTTACGTCACCAGTCCAGAGGGATAAGGTCAGTTGGGAGGCAGAGTGGCCTGAGGTTCTGTGTGTTCTCTCCCTACAGAGATGCCCCTGGGAGCCAGAGTAAGCCTGGGGCGTGTGGGGTGGGTGTAACCTGGAGACTAGACCTAATCTGAAATTGCTTCTTATGTCACTGGTGTGGCTTTGTCTCTAGGGGTCTGCGTTGTCATTAATTTGCTGCATTTGCAATGAGCAGATCATTAAACTGTCTGCAGTGTGTGGAAAGCACCCCTGACCCTGAGGTGGCAGCGGGGCAGAGGATGTATTAAGAATGTTTGAATTGGTCTTCACCAATTTTAATTTTGAGTGATAAATCATGCAGAAGGATTAGTATAAAAACAGAATCATGTGTTTCAAAAACTGCCCAGTGTGGCTTGGGAAAGATCTGGGGGTTCCCACACTGCTCCGTTGGTGACAGTGACCTCCTTAGCCTCGTCATCGATGAACTGCCTAGATAGGTTGGCCTAGGAAGGTCTGTGGGGGGTTGTCTTGGTTATCAGATAGTCCAGGAGGGCCCAGCCCACAGGGCGGCACCATCCCTGGGCTATATAAGAATACTGAGCAATCCAGAGCTGGAACTAGCAAGCGGCTTCCTCCCTAGTTTCTGCCTCAGGCCCTGACTTCCCTCAGCACAGGCTGAGACTTGGGGTGTCAGATGAAATAAGCCTTTTCTTCCCGAGTCGCTTTAGGCCACAGTGTTGTACAGCAACAGAAAGCAAATTCGAAGTGGAAGGATCCTTCCGCCTGTGCAGCTGCTGGTACCGTCAGTGAAGGCGCTAAAACATACACGTTCCAGACTCCAGGAGCTAGTCTGAATAGAGAGATTCAAGCAAAGCAGATACCTCACACTCCTTTGTAAGACAGGGTCTCTCTATGTAGCTCTGGCTGTCCTGGAACTCGTTTTGTAGACCAGACTGGCTTTGAACTCACAGAGATCTGTCTGCCTCTGCCTCTGAGCGCTAGGATCAAAGGTGTGTGCCACCACACCCAGCTCAGATCATTTGGGGATGATGAAAGTCCAGTAAAATAGGGAGAGACAGAGGCCTTTGGCAGGGAAGCCGTTCAGACCTGAGCACATGAGGAATTCTCCCAGTGTGACCACATATAAACATTGGGTAAAATGTGTCATTTTAAAAAATTTAGATTAACATTTGAGCCAAAAAAAAAAAAAAATGAAGTTCTTAGGTGTCAAAAATATGTAAAAAGTGGTGAACGGGATGCATAGGAAGCCAAGGGTACCATTGGGACGGGGCTTTAACATGCCTGGGGACAGAGAGAAAGGCCACTTACATGCTTGTGACATGGAGGCAGCACAGGGTTCTGGAAACAGCTGGGAGCTGAGAAAGGGCTGCAGTCCTGGTAAGCCTGGCAAGACTGTCTGTGTGCGGGCCAGGCTGTGAGAGGACCGCCCAGGAGGGAGGAGCAGGCCCCTGCGGGAGAAGCCTCCAGCTAGCCCCCCTTCCTTCTCAGCAGCATCTTTGTTCTTCCTTCTCCATGAGAAACCCTGAACTGAGGAAATCGTCCCAAAGCTAGTCCAGAGTCACTGAAGTCTGCAGGGTCCAGGCAAAGGCAGCAAGTGTTGATTTCACTGTTCAGCACCAAACCCACTGGGCCCTTAGACCTACTCGTCCGCGGATGCTACAAAGCACTTAGGTATACCCATCCTCTCAAAGCCAGTTAGTTGGGACTGCGGGAATGGCCTGGTGTCAGCTGCTTGGCCTGTAGGCTCGAGGACCTAAATTCCACCCCCAGCACACACATCAAAATAAATAAGTAAATAAACAAACCAAAATACCCAAAGGAAGCAGAACGTCTTGAGGGGACTTTAAAGCATGTGTGTCAAAGAGAGATAAAGAGGCATTGTGTGTGGGAGGGGCAGGCTTGAGACAAATTCTAGGAAAAAAAAAAGTGAAATGAAATGAAAACTCTAGGCTAGATATAACTGAAAGAGAGCCACTGGATTGGAAGTTAGCTCTGCACCAGATGGAGAGGGGCAGATGTAAAATGTGGAAAAGAGGCCGATAGGAAGGAAGGACGGGCTCCGGGCAGGTGTCTCGCTGGAATCTTCATGTTTGAAAAAGATCTTTGCCATTTTTTCCCAGTAGTTTAATACTGAATTAGATAAACCTTGGGAGATTTCTCTAGTTTTTCCTTTTCTGTTTTAATTTTGGCTAGTAGCATCCACACTAATTTGAATATAGTAGTGTATTGTTCTGAGGCGGTGGTCAGACGGACCCAGCCTTCAGTGGTGAGCACTTGGGCCTGGCCGTGCAGGAAGAAGAACAATGTTGGGCTCTCTTCATCTAGCCTGCCGCTGACAGGACTGTCGGGGCAGCCCTTCTCCAGCCTTGTCTTCATGGGGCTGGCATGAGAAGTGAGACTTGTCTCTTCAGTGTTTAAGTAGGAAATTAAAAGTGTTAGTCACTTTCCTCATCACTGTAAGAGAGCAGGTGGAGAAGAGGCAGCTGAGGGTAAGAAAGATTTATTTTAGTTCTAGTTTAAGGTACAGTTCATGATGTTGGGGAAAGCGAGGCACAGGAGTGTCTCACCTGTGGTGTGAGAATTTGCTCATAGTATCTGTGAGGATGAAGAGATAGGGCAGGAAAGAGGTTGACTGTAAAATCTCATGGCCCACCCATCACCCACTTCCTCCGTTGAGTCTCTACATCCTAAGGTTCCATAACCTTCCCAAATGGCAGCGCCAGCTAGGAGTTAAGTGTTCAAACACGTGAGCTGGTGGCGGACATCTCACATTTAAACCACATTAGATAACCGGTGGCCTGCAGTTAGAGGTTGATGATGAGGCAGGTGGCTGGGGAGGCCGTGAATGATCCGTCTGCAAGTTGTCATGAAGGGCAGGCACCAGGAATCGGAAGAAGCCAGCCGTGACATGAAGTATGTGCCAAACCTTGGTGGGACAGGTCAAGTGTGGCCCACGGGGTCCCATACACTTGGGATGTAATGAGTCACAAACTCACAGAGTACAAAATGATTCTAGGTCTTCTTGGAACTGTCTCTTGCTCCAGCAGCTCCAGGGTATACCACAATTCCTAGATCTTTGAGGAGTCTGTCGTTTCAACTTTTCTTGAGTCTCCATCCTTCTATTCTTCCATTGAATCCATCATTACTGGGGGAAATGTGAGGTTCTGTCCACTGGAAACAGGTTTCTCAGGAAGGTGAGATCCTGTGAGGTTTATCTCAGTTACCTTGGCAACTCAGGATCCTTTACTGTTTAACATCACTGTGGTGCAGGAGTGGAGGAGGTTGTCAGCTGTGATTTTGTAACTTAGTTCAGAAAGTTTGCTTTACATGGATTCTTGGTGTTCAGTGCCACCTCTGCTGCTGCACAGAACAGTAGGGGGCAGACAGATGGAGTGCAGATACAGCAGACACAGTGGACCAGCCCTTCTCGCCAGTTGTTCCCTGTCTGTGCTGACAAACGTTTGCACTTGCTTGCCTGGACAAACGAAGGAAGAGGTGTGAAAACCCTCTGGTGTGAAGACCCTCAGGTGTGAAGACCCTCTGGTGTGAA
>CABHPQ010131018.1:2114-24433 GCA_902168405.1 Peromyscus aztecus | reverse complement strand
GATGTAATTTTCATATAAATGTCAGCCAACACCAGGAATTGGTTTCTGTGTAACCAAAAAGTCTAATAAAAGAAATACTTGACTATAAAGTACTAATATTCATCTGAAATTTTGTGGAGGAGATGGGGAGATGGTTCAGGGGGTAAAATGTCACAATGTGGGAACCAATTTTATATGCCCAGCACTCACAGAGAAAGCTGGGCAATCCTGGTGCTGATGAACTGGAGAAGGGTGGATCCCTGAAGCCCAGTGACCAGCCAATCAAGCTGAATTAGTGAGCTATAGGGCCAGTGAGAGATCTTGCCTCAAAAAATAAGGTGGGCCAGTGTGGTGTGCATGCCTTTAATCCTAGCACTCTGGAGGAAGAAGCAGGAAGATCTCTGAGTTTGAGGCCAGCCTGGTCTATAAGGGGAGTTTCAGGACACCCAGGGCTACATAGTGAGGCTGTATCACAAACAAACAAAATAAAGGGGCTGGGAGATGGCTTAGCAGTTAAGAATACTTGTTTTCGCAGAGGCCCCAGCCTGGATTCCTAACTCACATGGCAGCACCCATAACTCCAGTTCCAGGGGATCCAACACCTTCCTGCCTCCTTGGGCACCAGGCACATGTGAGCAAAACACTCATACACATAAAATAAAATGAAGAGAAAGAAGGTGATGAGCAGTTGCAGAAGACTCCCAATGTCAGCCTCAGGCCTCCACGTGCACATTCACACACACAAATACACATGAGCACACATAACATACATACCGCACACACATACACTAAGAGAAAAAGAGGAAAATCAACTCATTTGCTGACCCATTATACGTCAGCAACGTAAGTTTAAATTAATAGAAGATTTATGTTTTATTTATTCTGGCTGATATTTAACTGAGAAAAATACCCTTTCCAAGTTGGATGAGGTTCAGCAACAGTCACATTCATCTGGCCCAGAGTCTAACTCCCCTCAGTAACTCTAATTTGAAAGTTAATTTCAGAAAATATGGTAGTAGAAGGACTGTAAAATTTGGGGAAGAGTTACAGGAATAAGGGTCATGTATTCCCCTACCCATCATGCCCAACTGTTGGCTACTGATGAATTCTAGGAGGAGGAGTCCCCGAGTTCCATTGTGTACCTCCTTGGGGACTTACCAGGCTCCAATGACCATTCCAAAGAGGTGGCTTTGGTTAAACTTGGTGATCACAAAACCAAAACAAAAGTCATGAATGTTGGAAAGGGACTGGGGCAGGGACTAATAAGGATGAGAGGCAGATAAGAGAGCGTGGGGGAGAGAGTAAGCAGAATGCACTGTATATACATGGATGACGTCACTGAAGAAACAATTTAAAAGTTTGTTTTTAAATATTAAAAAAAGATTGTGGAACTGGGGCCTTAAAACATTGTTTAAACCTACAGGTTTATCACAGCAGGTATTTTGAGTAGACATTAAATATTCATCGTAATATGTGAGGCATTGTCAACATGGCGAGGAAGGTGGGTATGCTGCTGACATGTTTTCATAGACCAGGTTAATAAAAGGATAATAGCACTGGTTATTGTTTAGTTGTTTAATAAATACTTTAATGAAATAGTGAATTTTTCAGTTTTGCATAACTTGTCTCTAAACTTGAGTCTGTGAGCAAAGGAGAGTCTTTACAACAGTATTTCTCTCAGGCATGACTCGTCTGGTTGCTGGGGGCTGCGAAGCTTACCTGCCCGTGCTGTGCACACATTGTATTCCTCCCATAGCAGGCCCTGTCTTTCTAAAGGCAGTGGTCACTTAAAAATCAGTGTGTAAAGATTGACTCCAGAAGAGTCTCAAGGATTACTTGTACACATCTCATTTTAATTATGTAAATGGCCTTTTTAATTTAGAAACTAGGTCTATATAGTGTCAACATTTGAATTTCAGTAAAATGCCAGCTTCCTGGGGGAAGGAATTTGAATTATTGCATATATCGATTTACTGGTTATTTGAGAGTTAATGCTAGGATGCCCGTTTTGAACATATGCCTTGTTCAGACACAACTGACATATTAAGGGACAACTTGAGCATATGCAACCCTCCTGCTTCCTTGTGGACGATTTATTACACAAGAAAGTGCTGGTGAATGCATTAGGCAGTGACCGGGTGACCTCAGCTATGGAGGGACACACAAAACACCAACACACACATCAGATATGCACCAGCTACTCTGACTTCGGCACACGTGGCCCTCTGATGTCAGGGTTTGCTGTCCTTTCACATGTATGACGTTTCCTGTATGAAAACATGTCCACCCAACATTCCAAACATACCCAAACAGCTCAGTTGAAAAGTGACAAATAAGAGTTTGCTAATGGAAAGCCGTCATATTGGAGAGAAGCTGGAAATAACGAAGCACTTTCAAAGAGTCCAGGTACTAGGTGGCATCCCCTCAGGAAAAAGGGAATGGATGAATAATGCACTTCTCCAGTCATCAGAGCTGCCCAGGGAAAAGTCTGTGGCGGGGATAAAATGCAAGTCAGATAAGAGGCTTAAAGAAGTCCAGGCGGAGAGAGTGTGGGGCACACGGGTGAAGAGAGAGCACCAGCCATTTACAGACACCTTCAAAGAAGGCTGTTGCTTGCTACAGGAGGCTCTCTGATCATTAGCCATGGCTGCTGAGGTTGCCAAATGATGTTGGACCAAACCAAAAGAGTTCCCAGCCAGGACCTAGAAGTCAGTTGAGGAAAACTGCGCACTGGATCAAAAATGACTTTCTGACAAGACAGGGACTAATCTAAATGTATGCTTCCCTGGCCTGCATTTTAAAGCAAAAAAGATCCTTCCGGCCGGGCGTTGGTGGCGCACGCCTTTAATCCCAGCACTCGGGAGGCAGAGCCAGGCGGATCTCTGTGAGTTCGAGGCCAGCCTGGGCTACCAAGTGAGCTCCAGGAAAGGTGCAAAACTACACAGAGAAACCCTGTCTCGAAAAACCAAAAAAAAAAAAAAGATCCTTCCAGGACTGGTGGGAGATGGGAGATGGGTTCCTTCCACCCATCTTCCCACAGTAACCCCTCCCATGCATGCTACTTCCTGCCCCTCCAAGTATTTGTTTTTTACGTCATTTCTTTTAGAGTTTGGTGACAGAGTGGTCTCACTACTGGGAAGGTTAAAGGTCTTTTTAACAGTTAAAGCCCTATTTGTGTGTTTTTAGCCATATTACATATATAAAATGGTGCCATTATTTTTATTAAATTCCTATCCTTTTACAAAGGCCTGGTGACGGTTTGGGGTGTTACATCTCTAACTCCATTCCCCTCCCTATGGTTCAGGTTGCAGTTTTGCATGGTACAATGATTTTTTCTAGGATCACATATGTTGTGTTGTAGCAGAACTGACTCTAGTTGGCTAAAAGTAGACTACCAGTGTCTTGCCATTAGAGAAGGGTGACTCCTAGCACTTCCTATACCAAAGGAGTCCAGTTATGACCAAGGCCAAAAATGACTCCTCTGACCCAGGGGTATGATGTACATATTCAGACAGAAAAAGAAAAGATTATAGCCAACCAGCTGATCTTCTCAAAGCTATCAAAAAAAGGAAATTCATCTGGTCTGTAGAGGTCACTGGGAGCAAGAAGAAATGTGTGTGTGTGGAGGGGAGAAATTTATAGTTTAGAAAATAGGCCGTCTAATGGTCCAGCTTCTCTCCCTTCACCGGGAGTCGCCCTATGGCAAAACAGCTATGTGGCATGAGCAGGAAGGGGAAGCGTTCCCATCTGCAGGGTGTAGGGAGCCAGGAGAGACAGCGGCTGTGAGTCAGGCACACAGCACAGTGAGGAAGGAGAGCAAACCAAGTGGGCTTTGGTTTTGTTTTTTAGTTAATTAGTAGACTGAATAACCGAACTTTTTTTTTTTTTTTTTAATTACCAACTGTTTGGCCTATGGCTTAGACTCATTACTAACTAGCTCTTACAACTTAACTCAACCCATTCCTGTTCATCTATGATTTGCCACGTGGCTTCGTGGTCTTACCTGTTCTCTCACATCTTGCGTCTCCTGGCGACAGCGTCTCGGAGTGTCTCCTCTATCCCTGCCTTTCTTCTTTCTCTGTCTCTCGAATAACTGAGCTGCTGAGGCCCACCCTCTCATCCTTTGTGGCTCAAAAACCGTGGTTTCCTAACCAGACATTTAAAGTGCTCGAATCTAACCTTGAAGGGCACAAACAGAAATGCTTTGGACACAGAATGAGACAATACACAGAGAGCTGTGTCGGGCGAGAGAAGAGACATCTGTGTAGGGTTGACTCGGGGCTCCATGGTTTGCACATCCTGAGGGAATCTGTTCACACCCTCACCTCAGCTTTCTCATATATGAAATGGTAACAACAAAACTACGTCAAAACATCTTTCAGAGATTAATTAGTGTAGTGTTTTAAGATCCTCAAGTTCCTGACACACAGTAAGCGCTTACCAAATGAGACGTGCTGTTAATAGCACATAAGGGCAGAGAAGGGCACTGAATCCTGCATTAATTTCGCATTGGTCATCTAGTTTCATAATAATCTATTAACCTGTTGTTTGGAGTTGTACATGTTGAAGAATTACGGAGTTGTTTGTTTTGTATTCTTATAGGCCAGATTTTGAGTGTTGGTCTCTGGGTGTGTATTGAGCATCAAGTATTTTTACCTTATCCATATGGAGGAGCTTTACAAAAAACTGACTGAACTGAAAGCCATTCAAGA
The DNA here is from genome assembly GCA_902168405.1 of Peromyscus aztecus. Lineage (NCBI taxonomy): Eukaryota > Metazoa > Chordata > Mammalia > Rodentia > Cricetidae > Peromyscus > Peromyscus aztecus. The sequence goes on along the minus strand of CABHPQ010131018.1, from coordinate 19,742 downwards.
ATTCAAGTCTTGAGTGGTATATACATATCACAAGGTTGGTAAATGTGTATATATGTATGTTCTGGAAGTTCTGGAAGTTGCCTGAGTATTCAGCAGTGCAGGGGCCTTCTTGCTCTCTGAAGAGTTCTCTCTTTCATTTCTAGTGTCTCTCAGTGCCTCATTTTCCAGATGCTTTGGAGGAAAAAAATAATATATATATATATGTATGTGTGGGGGGGGTGTATACATCATGCTAGATACTTTTCTATCAACTTGCCACAAGCTAGTCATCTGAGAGGAGGGAACCTCAATTAAGAAAATGCCTCCATAAGATTCAGCTGTAGGGCATTTTCTTAATTAGTTATTGATGAGAGAGGGCCCAGCCCATGGTGGGTGGTGCCATCCCTAGACTGGTGGCCCTGGGTTTTATAAGAAAGCAGGATGGACAAGCCATGTGGAGCAAGCCAGTAAGCAGCACCCTTCCATGGCCTCTGCATCCGCTCCTGTCTCCAGGTTCCTGCCCTGCTTGAATTCCTGACTTCCTTTGATGATGAACTGTGATGTGGAAGTATAAGCTGAATAAACCCTTTCCTCCTCAGCTTGCTTTGTGTGTGTGTGTGTGTGTGTGTGTGTGTGTGTGTGTGTGTGTGTATACATACATATAAACAAAACCATAAGCTTACTGTCTTAAACACACACTTATTATCTCAGTTTCTGTGGGTCAGGAGTTTAGGATGCTCAGCCCATGGCCTCACAGATCTGCAGTTCATAGGGCAAACACATTTCATTTCTCATTTGCAGTTTGCAGTCTTTCAAACTCTCAAGTAATTGGAGGATTTTGTTTCTCAGTGACTATAGGACTAAGGTCTTAATTACCTTACACGTTGTCTTGTTGGTTCAGGTCTTCTTTTATCTCATAGAGACCACGTGTCTTAGGGTTTTTATTGCTGTGAAGAGACACCGTGACCACTGCAACTCTTATAAGTAAAAACATTTAATTGAGATAGCTCACTTACAGTTTCAGAGGGTCAGTCCATTAGCATCATGATGGGGAGCATAGCAGCATGCAGCCAGAGGTGGTGCTAGAGCTGAGAGTCCTACACCTTGACTCAGAGGCAACAGGAAGTCCACTGGCTGTCACACCGAGGGAAGCTTGAGCAAAAGAGACCTCAGATCCCACCCCCACAGTGACACACTTCCTCCAACAAGGCCACACCTAATAGTGCCACTCCCTTAGGGGGCCATTTTCTTTCCAGTCACCACACCACTTGCAGTTCCTTTCCTTAGAGACTTCTCAGGTCTATCACAGCCTGGATGTTGCCTTTCTCTGGTTCTGCAGGAGCACAGCTCTGACCCGCACCCCTCCTAAATCCTCTAATCACGTCCCATGTAACTTAACAGTCACAAGAGTGACTGTTTCCCCATCATTTCCCATAGAATGTTGTCTAAGTACGGGACATTTATCTCATCCCATTCACTCTGCTTCTCAACCTCCACAAGTGGGAATTATATAGAAGATTTACATAGTGGAGCTACATAGAGCACACGCAGGGATGGGCAGGCTGAATACCGAGGATTATATAGTGGAGCTACATAGCGCATTCACACAGGGATGGGGAGGCGGAACACTGAGGAATACCTCTGAAGTATGTGATAAAATGTGAGGACAGTCATGGCTCAGATACTCAGGGATGATGCCAACTGTGACATAGGGATCAGAGAAAGATTGGTGTTCTCAAGGGTACTCCACACTGTTTAGTAAGGAAGATCAAAGGCACAGTCCAGCCTGCAGAAGAGGAGGACATAAAGCATCTCCTCCATGCCCTAAGTGAGATCCGTCGCTGTTGTGAACCCTCTGGAACTCAGAAGGGCACAGAGATGTCTGATTTCAGTATATTCATGCACTTGGTGAAGTGTCATCAGAAGATGGGATGAAAGGATTAAGTCAAGTAATATAATTACTTGGGCAAGTGAAACTCTCCTAATATAAAAGGAAAAATTTTGTTTCCCTTGGTAGATTAGAGAGGCCTATGGCTGCAGGGTTGGCCATTCCTGAGGGCAGAAACTAGATGGTGACGTGAATTCTTTGAGTAGATTGCCTGTGGTGCATGATTGTTGTAGCCAATATCCTTTACATTTGTGTCTACTCTCTGTTCATAATCTTGGATAATTCCTGCATATTTATATGCTAATGCATTCATTATGCATATGCACACTGTTCCCAGCATCTTGCCAAGTCTTTCTATCCCCTCTTCTTACTTGAGAGATTCCCTACCAACATTGTTCAAAAGAAATACAAAGCAAGAAAAACAATCATACATATAAGATGAAAGAAATAAAAATTTTAAAGACCATAAAAAAGCCACAACCTAGGAAGTGCCCATCAATTTACTTACTACAAAATCTCCACAAGTCTTAAGCCCTTTTAGAATGATCAGTGTGAGAAGAAAAAAATACCTCCTTTCCTAAGCAAAGAAGTGAAATGCAAACACTTGTGCTAGCTTTCTTTTACTGTGACAGGTATGTGTCCAACTTACACAGAGGGGGTGTTTATTCACTACTTTGGAGAGTTCAGTCTGAGGTTGGTTTAGCCTTTTTTTTTTTTTTGCTTTTTGTTTGTTGGTTGGTTTTTTAAGGGGGGGGTGCTGGGTATGGTGGCTCACGCCTTTAATCCCAGCACTCAAGAGGCATAGGCAGGAAGAGCTCTGTGAGTTTGAGGTCACGCTGGTCTACACAGTCAGGTCAGTTCCAAGCCAGCCAGAACGACAAAATGAGACCCTGTCTCATTTAAAAAAGATTTATTTTATTTATGTCTGTGCTCGTGTGTCTGTGTGTATGTATCTCTGTGAGTGTATGGATGAACGTATGTGTGTCTGAAAGGAGTACCTGTGAAGACTGAAAGAACTTATGAGATCCCTCGATCTGCAGTTACAGGCATTGGCATGCTGCCCAATGTCTTAGGGTTTTTATTGCTGTGAAGAGACACCATGACCATGGCAACTCTTATAAAAAAAAAAAAAAAAAAAAAAAAAAACCGTTTAATTGGAATAGCTCACTTACAGTTTCAGAGATTCAGTTCATTATCCTCATGGAGGGGAGCATATTGGCTTGCAGGCAGATGTGGTGCTGGTTACATCTTGGCTTTCAGGCAACAGGAAGTCGACTGAGATACTGGGTGGTATCCTGAGCATGGGAAACCTCAAAGGCCACAGTGACACACTTCCTCCTACAAGGCCACACCCACTCCAACAAAGCCACACCTCCTAATAGTGCTACTCCCTATGAGATTATGAGGGCCAGTTACAATCAAACTACCACACCCAATATAGGCTCCAAGTTGTAAACCTTGGCCCTGTGGTAGTTTGGATGAGAGTGGCCCCCATAGGCTTTTATGTTTGAAAACTTGGTCTCCAATTGGTGGAACTGTTGGGGAAGGATTATGAAGTGTGGCCTTGTTGGAGGAGGTGTGTTTCAAAAGCTATTCCAGTCACCTGTCTCGGCTTCCTGATGTAGCTCTCAGCTACTGCTCCAGCACCACACCTGCCTGCTTGCTGCCGTGCTCGCCACCATGATGGGCATGGGCTCCAACCCTCTGGAACTGTGAGCCTGTCCCCGCAGTAAACATTTTCTTTTAGAAGTTGCCTTGGCCATGGTATGTTACCATGACAATAGAAAAGTAACCGATATAGCCCTCATGATTGAGTAACAAGCAGTCTGAACTGTTGAATCATCTCTTTAGCCCCAGTCAGTTGCTGTTGGGTCTGTGGTGAGGCAGCATGGTAGGAGGCATGTGCTAAAGCAAAGCAAAAAAAAAAAAAAAAAAAAGGAAAGTGCCGGCATACCAATATCCCTTTCTAGGGCATGCCACTGATGACTGGGAACTTCTAAGTAGTCCCACCTCTTGAAGTTTCAACCACCACCCTAGCAGTACCAAGCTGGAGACTTGGCCTTTGTGAGGACATTTCAGCATAGAAGGAGAGTATGTGCCTTGCCACTGCCTTTAAAATGAGGATTAAAATCCAAAGCTTGTTCTCTGAAGAATGTTCTGGTTCCATCTCCCTTCCCTTAGATTAACCATAGATGTGTAATGTGTAACCAATTACACACAAAATCCCCAGGAAGTTTGTGAAAATAACCCTCAGCTGGAGCACACGACAGGTCTATTAACAGTCTTTGAAGCTGGCCCAAGCACAAACCTGGTGAGGTCTTGAGTCTTGAGTCAGCTCTGCAAGTCAGGGCTACATTGTGACCAGTGTTTGGAATGATCTCATTACATATTACACTGAGTTACTTGTTTAGATTACAGAGACTCATAATCTGTTGCTCAGTTCCTTGACTTATCAACGGAAAACAAGGTTAAAATCACACAGTACTTCTGATGAGTAGAAATGTACACTGGCTCGCCCAGTCGCCATCCCCAGTAGTCCTCCCACAGAGACCCAGCTAGGGACCAGAGCACAGCACCCAGTAGGCAGCATGGCGGGGCAGCAAGGGTCCTCCTGGAGTGACCAAGCTGAGGTCATCCAGATAAGCAAGGGTAATTCAGATGTCAATCATCAAACATTAGGGTGTCTAAGAATCACCTGGGGGACTTGCTAGAAAGGGGTCTGTTGGCCAGTGAGGGGACAGAGTCGGGCAGTTTAGCTGCCAACGTGACTCTGATATGAGTGATTTAGGAAGATTGCTGGGAAATACTGAACTAAGAGAGAAAACTGTTGCTGGCTTCCAGAGAGGGGCTCTCTGCCCTCTGGAAAGAAGGGTGGGCTAGTTATGGGTCCATAGGATGAGTGAGGGGCCAGAGCACAGGACAGAAGATGACAGCAAAGAGACCACCATGGCAGAAATGCACCAACTTTGCACTTACAATTAAAGATGGAGAGTAGACAATGTGTTCCTGTCTTCAGTTGGAGTCCTCTAGAGAAAGATGGGTTTAAAAACTACACTAGTCCCAGTGGCCAAACTCTATAAAATACAAATCACTCTATAAAATACAAATAAAAATAAATAAATAAATAAAAAATAAAAAAATAAAAAACTCTATAAAATACAAGCAAATAAAAAAAAAGACAGTGGTGCTGTCTTCATATTATTTTAATAATAATACGTGTGGGGAAATAGATTTCTTCATTTGAACCATGTACTATTTATTTATTAACCATTTAAAACATTATGCATTGACATGTATGTAATGTATTCTGACCATATGTGATGGTTTAAATAGGAATGGCCTCCCTTGACTCATGTGTTTGATTACTTGGTCCATAGGGAGTGGCACTATGAGGAGGTGTGGCCTTGTTGAAGGAAGTATGTCACTGTGGGCCTGGGCTTTGAGGTCTCATATATGCTCAGGCTACACCCAGTGTCACAGTTCACTTCTTGTTGCCTGTGGATCCAGATGTAGAACTCTCAGCTCCTTCTCCAGCACCGTATCTGCCTGTATGCCAACATGACAATAATGTACTGAACCTTTGAAACTGTAAGCCAGCCCCAATGAAATGTTTACCTTTATAAGAGTTGCTGTGGTCATGGTGTCTCTTCACAGCAACAGAAACTCTAACAAGACACCATATTTATCCCCTACTACCCTTTCTATCCTCCCACAGTGAACCCCTCCTTCCCAACAAGTTCTTTTGTGTTCATGTGTGTGCATGTGTGTATCTCTGTGTATGTGCCTATGTGTGCATGCGTGCATGTGTGCTTGTGTGTGTGTGTGTGTGCGCGCGCGCGTTTAATTGGGGTTGATTGTATATGGGTGGAGGGTTGTTTGCTAGAACATAGACAGCTCAACTTACTAGTGGCTACATCACTGACAAAATGATCAGCTGCCAATGCTACTCAGGAGTGGGCCCTCAAGAGTCGCGTTCCTAACCCATGATGAAATGTTTACGGGCCCAGTTTTGTGCAGCTAACCACAGCTGCAGTGATTTCACAAGAGCAAAGGCCATGCCATGCCTAGAAGACAAAATTTCTCAGCACTATTCTCCAGCTCTTACATTCCACAGTGTTCCATGAGCCTTGTGTGTATGGGAGGTGGGTGGGGGTGGATAGGTGTCCCATTTAGGGCTAAGCACTCAACAGTCACTAATTCTCAGCACTCTGGTTCTAAGTCTTTGCATTAACCACTGCCCACTGTGAGAACAAGATTCCTTGACCAAGGCTGAGAGCCTTAATCCATGGATATAAACATAATATTTAGAAGGCAGCTTGATAATATGTCCATTTAGTAAAACAACAGTTGTAGGTTTTCTTCTAGGTTTGTGTGTTTGCAGAAACTGGGAAGATGGGAGGGTGCGGGGGGGGGGGGGGGGCGGGCTTGGGTGGGGTGACAGAAGAACACATGCAATGTGAAGGTAGACAAGAATATGAATGGTGGAAAGGTCTAAGTGGAGATAAGAGAGAGGGAGTTATATTATACTATCCCAGAGGGCCTAGAAGGGACACTACCAGTGGCACAGGAATGAATCTAAATACACTGAGTTCTTTAGTCCATTCACTTTATTCTTCTAAGCCAATTCTGTCCACATAGTTTCAGTCCTGTCCTCACATTCAGCTCCTCTCTGTGCCCAGTTTTCCTGTCTTCATAGTTTTAGTAAACTCTTATGCTTTTGACCTGATCTTTCTCCTCTGTCCCTTCGTCCTCCATCTATATCCTTTCTGGCTCTTTACCCCTGGTCCTGATAAACTCTACAAGATATCTGCTTTACCCTCTACTGAACCTCTGTCTTCCTCTCCTCTCTCTGGTCATGTGGTTCTGTGTCTGATTTTCCGCTCCAGTCCTTAGTGCACCTGGCTATGTAAAATGCACTATTGTCCTCAGTCAATCTCTGTCATGCCCCAAGGCATGGAGGAAGGGGATGGTCTGAGCTTCATTTGCACAAGAAACAAAGCTGTGCATCTTGGCAGGGGAGTTAGTTACCTAGAAGTTCAGCAGGTCTGAGGAGCTGAACTGTTTGCCAAATGGTCTGGGAATATTTGGGCACGCAAGAATTTCGTAGCAGAAGACAGCTGAAATATTAAAAGCTAGATAACACCAAACATTCATAATAAATGGCTTGCCTCTTGACAGACCCTTGGCCGGTCAAAGTATAGCACAGCTGAATCTCTATAATATATTCTTGCAGCCTGCAAGAAGGGAGTGAGTGTAGGTCAGCCAAAACTAATGTATGAGAAAGAAATATGGAAACATAGTACTTTGTAGGCTAATGAAAATATATAACTTAAGAAAAGCAAGGGCTAGAGAAAAGACTCAGTGGGCAAAGCATTTATATGCAAGTATGAGGATTGAGTTTGTATCCCCAAAACTCAACTCATGCAAAGCCAGAGGCATCTGTGTGCATCTGTAAAGCCAAGGCTCCTACAGTGGAATGGGAGGCAGAGACAGAATTCCCAGGAGCTCACAGGCCAGCTAGCCTGGTGTGTGCTTCAGAGAGCAACAATGGGGCTCTGTTTCACACAAGGAAGTGAGGACCAAGCTCTGAGGTTGTCCCCTGACTTCCACAAGTGTGCAGTGGTGCACATACACGCACACACACACAGGCACGTGCACGTGTGTGCGTGCGCACACACACACATACACACACGCACAAGTGAGAACAGAAGTACCCTGCATGGGTGGATAATTCTGTTCCTGAAACTGTATGCTATTAAAGGAATATCCTAGAGCTATATGTGACCAGTCTTCCTGAGTTGTTGACCAGGGAGACTCCAGAAGCCCCCAAAACAATATGGGCTATTACCATTGCTCTTGGCTGTGCCCCAGGCCTCGATAACAAGACCCTCGTGCTGAAGATGCCATACACTTGTTTCAGAACACAGAAAACTTAAGCGGAACCGAGCAGGAAGCTTCCTCCCTGCTGGCTAGCTTTCATGGTGCTGGAAGGGTCTGTGCAGGCTGCTGGGGCAGAAGAGTCATCGGTTGGGTTATCTTAGCCAGTTGTCAACACTGCAAGGTCAACATTGACCTGCCAAGCCAAATGTGCCCACTGGTACAATAGTGGCATTGCAGTTATGGGGGGTAAGTGGCTGCTTTCTGATTAGATTTGAGATCTGCTTAATAGGAAGGAATTCATGCCTAGTACTGCAAACCAGGTCAAACCCATGGGCCGGGAGGTCATAAACAGACCCTGGGGGTGGGGGTGGGGTTGGGGTGGGGGTGGGTGGTAGATGACTACTGGTTGTTTATTGCTATTTACTTTTTAGACCAGGTCCCACTAGGTAGCCTAGGCTAGGCTGGCCTCTAATTCAGCCTCCTGACTGTTGGGATTTCTGGAGTGGCCACCCTACCCAGTTTCTGGTGCCACTTTAAGTAGAAAGAATAGGTGGTGTTTCCCCTGCTTGCTGGTGATTAAATGTTCCTAGGCTCCCATCGAGAACAGGAGGCAGAGTAAGAGCTGTGGCTTCTAAGTCAGAGTGACGTGTGGTGGAAGCAGATTAGTGCAGCAGAGAATACGGGTAACGTTTAAGCATTTTGACCTTCAACAACTTATTTACCTTCTCTGAATTTCAAATTTCTCATCAGTAAACTTGACATAACATTACCTGCCTCACCGGGTTGTTCAGTGAGATAGTTTTAAAAATCTGCCTGGCACATAGGTACTCATCAGTAAATATACCATGTCGAGGATAAGTAGGTAAAAAAAAAACAAAAAAAAAAAAAACAGCTCAAGAAAATGAGAACTTAGCATATGGAACACATACTGAAGTTGGGATCTGATTTTAATTGATGAGTTAAATATTGGAATTTTTAACTTGTGGGTTGCTTGGCAACCCAAACTAACTCAATAGCACTGACACCATACTAGTTGTTGTCTTAAAGCAATAATTAAATATTCTTAAGCTTGAGGTTGTAGGCCAAGGATTCCCCTGTGAATTTGGCGTTGGTCCAGCTGTTTTGGGAAAAAAGAAAAGATTCCCCAACTCCTCAGTGTATTTGTGCTGAAGCATCTCTGAGGTTGGGCTCTTCCCTGTGTCTGTGCCCCTGGAGCACCCAGAAGGTATTTCAACATCCCAGGTTAAGGTGGAACAGCCCAGCATATTCAACCAACACCCACTGAGTGCCAGGGGTCAGGAACACGGTCACATCCATCTCTTGCCCTCCTGCCCTTTAGAATTTCCGAGCCTAGGGGAAGAATCAGTCAGCGTTAAATAATACAGCAAACGGTTTCATGAGTGGCTGGCTGTGTCTCCAGAAGTAGACTGTTATGAACTGAGCAGGACAAGCAGACAGAGCAGCTCTTACACATCCATTGAGAGCTGTTTTCAGTTTCCTGGCAAACCTGTTGCCCAACATTTTCACACTACCTGATCCGAAGCTTTGAGTCCTGGCCAGAGTGGAACTGGGCAGAGGGGCACTTGGGCATCTATGCTGCAGGATGTGACTAACTACCCTTTCACCAGCAGCCAGGGACTTGAACAGCCTGTGCCCAAATCCCTAGGACTTCACCAGGCTGTGCCCAGCTCCTCAGGGATTTCACCAGGCTATGCTCAGCTCCCCAGGACTCCACCAGGCTGTGCCCAGCTCCCCAGGACTCCACCAGGCAGTACCCAGCTTCCCATGTTTGGCATGATGACTTAGATTCTGCCTCCCTTGGGCAGTGAGATAATAAATGTGACTGCTCTAAGCAGCTAAGCACAGTTCTGGGCTAATCTTCATCAGTGTGCCACCAGAGTTGTACTGCCTGCCCCTGAGTATGCTTTTATCATCTTATGTATCTTATTCCTTTGTAATTCACAGTCTTAAAGATTTAGGAGAAAACCCGGATAAACTTGGAGTGCTGTGTTAGTTTGCTAGACTTTGTCTCCATTTGCAGCTCAGTGGGCAAGATCAGTTACTGCTGGGGGAAGATGTCCATGGTGCTGCGTGGGCATCACAGCAGATATTTACAAACAAAAATGCCAAGGCCTGGGGCTCTGTGAGGCAGGCAGCTGGTGGATGAATCATGTTCGGCCCTCAGAGCGATCGTGACACATGGCAGAAGCCCTTTCCTGCCCATCACCTGCTCCTGTCAGTTTCCCCTCTTCTAATAAAGTACATCTGTTGTGGTGACTGGATACAAACACACCAAGCTGGGTGTGGAGTAATTCAATCAGGGCAAGTCCACATGCTTGGCGGTGCTGTGTCCGGGATGGAGAGAAGGCCTGGTAGCAACTTGAGTGTACCAGAAGTAGGCCGGAAGCACAGTTCCTCCTAGGACCATCCTGGATCACACTTCTGGAGCATAGAGGCCCCGACATACCCTCCAAATCAAGCATTTTGAGGGGACGATTCCCCTGTGCTCCCTTCTGAATCATCGTGAACGTTTTATGTGGCCTTTCTCTAATCAGTATCATCTTAACATTTCACTGAGGATTATAAATTTTTAAGGGAGTTCAAACCAAAGTTCAGAGACCTACTAGCAATTCTTTTCATATTGGTTTTTGTGGCTGTGTTGGGTATCCTGAAGAATTGATTGGTTAAAATGCCCCAGTTTTAAAAGTAAAACAGCAGGAGTGACATTTGCAGGCTGGTATTTGCAGTTCTCACTCATCCTTGCATTTTTAAGAGCTGTTCTTTGTTGTGAGAGTGTAGTAGTATAGAATTTTGTGTGTTGTTTTTCTGAGAGCAGAAAGTGAGCATGCTCAGAATGCTAGTCTGCCTGAATTGTGTATCTCACAGATTGACTGGAATTAGGGATCTGCAAGATGCTTGAAATGTCTTTTAAAACAAGTGAATAATAGCTCGCTAAGTTGCATAACTAAGCCTTCTGTCCCTTCCCTCCTCTTCCCTTCCCTCTTTGTGATTCACCTGGCAGGGCTCTTATTACTTGAGAAAAGGTTCACGAATGAGGAGCCTTCATTTCAGTCTCTGCTTCTGTGAGTGACGACCTGTGCCTTCCCACTCAGTAAGACATGTTCACTTCTGTGTGTGGAGTTTTATTTTTCCTTTTGAGACACGGCTGTGATACATGGTACTTTAACAGGTGTCCTGGAAGACAGTAAATACAGCATCCACATTCAAGGTCTTTGCATGTTAGTGTTCTTTACATCTCAACCTAAAGGACACTTCACAGTGAAACCATTAGTGGTGAGGAAGTGGTGTGGGGAAAGGTGCACTGACCCTGGACCTCCGCCATCACACCCAGTTCTCTCCAGACCCAGGTAAAAATGTTAGCATTTTTATCACATTGTGGCAGGGTCCTGTGCTGTTATTCCCGTTGCGGGAGGGGCCAAGTAGGCGCAGAGTCAACGACACAGACTCTGGGAGAATGTCGAAACAACAAGCTCAGTTTATTCAGGAAGAGGCAAGCCTTATATACCCTCCACCCCACCCTGGGGGGAGGACTGATGAATATGCATATGCTGGTGTGACATGGCTGCCTCTCATTGGTCCAGATCATCTCCAGATCATGTCTCAGCTGCTGTTGCTAAGGCCCTTAGGCAGACCCAGGTTGGCTCTCAGAAAGTATCTTATTACTAGTTGGGCTGCCTGGCCCTCAGGCTTGTTAGGGATGAGTCAGTCCACACCACATGGTTGAAAGAGTAGAGAATATATGAGCAGAGGTGCAGAGCCAATAATATTGTTGACCATCTGGTAAATATTTAAGTAACAGGAATTAATAAGTATATTTATTTATATGGATTTGATATTAACCTGAACCACTGATATAGAAAATTATGCTATACTATATAATTTCTTAAATTGTCTGAATCTAACTTATTAAACATTTTCACAGACTATTATGTATTCCTAAAGATCTGTCTCCTGGCCATGTTTCCTATGTTTCCTGATTTATTTAAGGTCCTTATAAAGTCAAGTTTAAACCATCTTCTATGAAAGACCATGTGACTGGATCCAGCACATGGGCATTGGTGCTGAAGTCCTGCTCTGCTTTGACTGTTGTGTAACTTGGATATATTCCTGGCTCCTCTGAGCCCCCATTTTTTCATCTATAAAGTGTAAATACTGTAGCATCAAACAGTGTCCCTCAAGAGAGGAGGAGCTTGGAAGGTCCACGGGTTCATCATAGTTACATGGAGAGCTTGTTCAAAATACACATCCCTGGGAACTACCCTTAGCGATCCTTATTTCATATATGTAATATGGGGACAGTCTGTGGCTCTCCATTTTTAGTCCTCATGTCATGTGATTCTGAGTTACACTGTACCACTGCTGTAGAGACGAGCAGACTTTAAAGGATTGAGTTACCCTGTGTCCTAGTTTGCTCTCTATTGCTGTGACTGAAACTAATTTCGGGAGGAAAGGGTTGATTGCATCTTACAGATTAGTGTCTGTCATTGAGGGAAGTCAGACCTGGAGCTCAAGGCAGGAATCGAGAGGCAAGAGCTGAAGCAGAGACCATGGAGGAATGTGGTACTGACTTGCTCTCCATGACTTACTGAGTTTGCTCTCTTATATAACTTCAGACCAGCAGCCCAGGGCTGGCACCATCCACGGTGGGCTGGGCCCTTCCGCATCCATCGTTAACCAGGAAAATGCCCCACAAATTTGCCTTCCACAGTCTGAGGGAGGCAGTTACTCAACTGAGGTTCCTCCTCAGGTGACTCTAGTTTGTATCAAAAATTAACCTGCACACCCTGAAAAAGAAATAGCTAGCCAGGGCTGGAGAGATGGCCCAATGGTTAAGAGTACTGCCTGCTCTTCCAGAGGATCCAGGTTCAATTCTCAGCACCCACATGGCAGTTCACAACTGTCTGCAATTCCAGTCACATGGTATCTAACAGCGTCACACAGATACAGATGCAGGCAAAACACCAATGCACATAAAAGAAAAATACATTAATAAAGAAAGAAATAGCTAGCCAATTCTAGTAAATATGCTTTTATTAGAATTTTAATTAATATTTGTGCCTGAAACATCCTGATTTCATAACAATGGGAAGTCGATTTGCATAAGCAGTGCTGTTGATTCATTAAGTAAAGCACAATTCATTCCTTTTGCTGAATGAGATCCTCTGTCCCTTTTCTCTCACACAGGAAATAGCACAGCCTTTGAGGACTTGGCCTAAATCAGGAGCCCAGATGAGCTTAAAGACACTGGTGCTGAATCTGTAGTTTTTTGGCTCCTTGCTCACTAAACCCCTGGTCATGCCAGCTCCAGTGTGCCCTGGCCTGTGAGGAGTGAGCAGCAGTCGGTGATGGGAAAGTGAGGGACTCCGGGGCTGGCTTCGGTGTCATCTAAAGTAAACTGATAAAGGAAGCTGGTGGTCCAGCCATGGAAAAGAACTCAAGTTTGTGGAAGAGCCTGGTGGGTGAACACCCAGTCTGCACTGCCTGGAAGGAAGAGGCAGAAGGCGCCATCTACCAGCTCGCCAGTATCTTGTTTGTAGTAGGTTTTATGGGCGGCAGTGGGTTCTTCGGGCTCCTGTACGTCTTCAGCTTGCTGGGGCTGGGGTTCCTGTGCTCCGCAGTCTGGGCGTGGGTAGACGTCTGCGCTGCTGACATATTCTCCTGGAATTTTGTGCTGTTTGTCATCTGCTTCATGCAGTTTATCCACATTGCCTATCAAGTTCACAGCATCACGTTTGCCCGAGAGTTCCAGGTGCTGTACAGCTCCCTTTTCAAGCCCCTTGGGATCCCTGTGCCCGTCTTCAGAATAATCGCTCTGAGCTCTGAAGTGGTTTCTCTGGAAAAGGAGCACTGTTATGCCATGCAAGGCAAAACCTCCATTGACAGACTCTCCATGCTTGTCTCGGGAAGGTTTGTACCCTCGGCTGCCTGTCCTCCTCTGAGGATTTGTCCCTGTTTGTATTTTCCATCTTGGTGCAGCATAGGCCTGGGTGGCACTTAGCACCCTGAGACTTGGAGAAATCTTTGAGACAGGAATCATAGGTGTGGACATTTAGAAGACAGGGTATTGTTTACTTGAATCAGGAAATAATCTAGAGTCTTACTTTTTCCTCTTAGAAATAAAGTCCCCAGGCCTTAAAATGATGCATGAATTCAGTTCTGTGGATGCAGTAGCTGCATCGTATCTAGTCACTGGATGTCAAGGAGGAGGAGGCAGCTTGAATGGACACAACCTTCATTGGTACACAAAGGATTTTAGGCAGACTCTTCTGGCATTCTGTTACATGACTGGGAACTTCTAATTTTATATTATCAAGTTTATTTAGTAAATTCTGTCATTTGCCCCCTCGTGTGACGTAGGAGTGAGGACTTCATGAGTATGTGTATGTATGTATAGACTCTAAACTTGGAACAGTTTAAGGGGGCAAACACTAATATGTTTTTCATGGAATTGAAAAGATTAAACCTGTAACTCAGATCTCCACCGTGCTCTTAAATGCCCTCCCACATAATCAGAAAATCTGACTGAGTACACTCAAGTCTTGTGCCAAAGCACAATATACACATGGACTGGACTCATCTCATGCGTGTGCAACCTGATGACGTTTTGGCAGATTTCACTGACTGCTATTCCAGATGTTTAAGGGAGGAGTACCCGTGCACAAATCTCATAGGGTACTAAGGTAGTACATGAATTCAACATTTTGTTCTTCAAAATTCAACAGGGCAGAAGTCACCAGAGGCTGAAGGCTATTCCCCCACAACACACCCCCAAATGTGCTCACACTGCCTTCTCCCTCACGGAAGATGCTTTTGTGTCTTGCTAGGATCCGAGTGACGGTTGATGGTGAATTCCTGCATTACATCCTCCCCTTTCAGTTCCTGGATTCTCCGGAGTGGGATTCCCTGAGACCCACAGAGGAAGGCATTTTCCAGGTGAGGGCCAGACAGGCTGCATGGTTAACACCGCAGTCTTCTGAACAGATGAATCTCAGTTCTGAAGCAGCAAGCATGCCAACAGAGCAGCGCACAGTGCAGCTCTAATTTGTATTTGACTTTGGGATGCAGTTTGTTTCATGCACGCTTCCCAGTTCTGAGTCCTGCTGACTGACGTTGCGATCACAGAGAGAATGGGGACAGACGTGGCAGGAAGGAGTCTGGTGAATTCTCTCTGGACTTCCTGTGTTGAACCTCCCATCTGGGGGTTAATATGGAATAACTAAGATCTGACTTTGAACACTGTTGGCGGGTGTGATAGTTTAGAAAATGCCAAGAGAAGAAATTGTACTTATTACAAAAGAAATGACTTTTGAAAGTTTAAAATGCCGATGGGCTTCAGTTTTCTCTAAACTTGCTGTCACTTCTGGCTGTCATGCAGAGGTGGTGTGAGACAGTCATTTCATTGGGTTCCATTTATTATGCTGTTCTGTTTTCTATAAACCAAAACACACATGTATATGCAAATTCATGTAAATGTGCAAAGGTGGTATTTGTAAATTCCATATTGTAGTAGAGAAACCATGTGAGGGTTAAAAGCTCGCAATCTTCATATTTAGGTATCTTTCTCTGCTATTAGACAGCTTTACTCTTTCATTTTAATATCAAGTAGCTTTGCAAAATGCAAGACATAATCAAGAGGAGCAATGAGATTAGATAACTAAATTATGTCGTTTATTTTAATATTTAATATCTTAAGTTTTTACAATATTTTTTAACATAAGAGGATAACAAGAAATTCGATTAAAATTTGGGGCAGAAGAATGTGATTGAAGGAGCTGGAGAGATGGCTCAGTGGTTAAGAGCACTGGCTGCTCTTGCAGAGACAAGGGTTCAGTTCCCACACCACCCACATGGCAGCCCGCACCACCTGTAACTCCAGCTCCAGGTTATCTGGCGCCCTCTTCTGGCCTCTGTGGGCACTGCACACATGTGGTGTACATACATACATGGAGGCCAAACACTCAAACACATAAAAATAAATCTTTAATAACTGTGTTTGTTTTATGTGTCTTCATGTTTTTAGGTGACCCTCACAGCAGAAACCGATTGTCGGTATGTGTCTTGGAGGAGAAAAAAGTTGTACCTGCTCTTCGCTCAGCACCACTACATCTCCCGCCTCTTTTCCATCTTGATTGGCAGTGACATTGCAGATAAACTCTATGCCTTGAACGACAGGGTATATACAGGGAAAAAACATCACTATGATATTCGGTTACCCAACTACTATCAAATGTCAAGTCCAGACTTGTCCAGATCACCCCTGACGGAACAGTTTCGGAATTCCAGACCACAATGTAACACATGACATCACAACCTGAAGCTGTGTGACGACTATGAAAAAGACTTCATCATTCCCCGGACAAGTCAGCACACTGATATTTTTATAACTTAAATTCGGAGTCTAGATGCCATTGCCAGCTGTTTGATTCAGTTTGACTTCTGCATTGCAAATAAAGCTCACAAGTTTTCCTGTATTCCTTGCTGTTAAGATGGGATAGGAAGATGAATAATGACGGGCAGCTTGCCCGTTTTCTGCATCAGAACTGGGAGAATGTAATTTCTCATTCTCCAGTATTTTCTCAAACACGCTGCCTTGTGCTGTTAGCCCAGGAGAAGCAGTTAGCAAATGATCTCAACGTGAGAGCAGGTCGCTGCCGCCCACAGACCCATTTCTAGAATCTGCTTTTTTTTTGCGACAATCTCTGACAAATGTAAGTTCCATTGTTGGGTGTGGGAAGCAGTTATTTCTTTTACATGTGAAGTTCTTTGATGTGACTAAAAAGTAGAATAAATATGAGAAATGATAACACAGCAATTTGAAGGCTGCTTTCTTGCTACAAACAATCCTGCGCTTACGCTTTACAGTGACCATTAAAAGAGGCAACTCATAGAAAGTAAAATTGCACATTAGTGGCTGAGTGAAAAGAACACCCACAAACAGATGGCAGAGTGCATGTCCTTTGAGCTCCGTGTGCTTAGCTGCAGGGCTAGCCATTTGCCTGCGGGGGGAGCCATGGGGGGGGTCACAGTGAGTTCTCAGCTCTGGAAGAAGCGCTTGAGAAAGAGATCCTTAGGTGCAGATCGGATCCCTGTTTAGAAAACTGGCTTTCTGAAGCTCGTATAACCCTTGCTTGTGGCTCTGGGTTATAAGCTGGGCCCTGATGATAGCTCTATCCGGTGATAGAAGAGATTCATCCCTCACAGAGCTTACATCCTGGGGGCAAGAGAGAAGATAAACCAGAAAAGCTTCTGGATACCTAGTGATGGGCTCGGGTCAGGGGAAACCAGAGGAAGCAGATGAGGGAGGGCTGCCGTGTGTTAGGGTGGTGGGGGAAGGTCTCAGCAAGAAGGTGATGCTTACCAAAGACCTGGAGGAGAGAGCCTCCTTCTGTTGCAGATGCCGAGGAAGGATAGCACATGCAGGCTCCTAGGCAGAGCATGGCTGGCCAGGTCAGGGCCCATGGGAAAGCCAGTATGGCTAGAGCAGAATGAGCACAAAGAGGAGAAGGTAACTGTGGGAAGGGTGGGTGGGGACGATCAGTCATGGGAACTTGGACTTGTATTCAGCAGCACTGTGGGGTTTGAAACAGAACAGTGATGTGCCCTGCCCTGTGATCACCTGATGGCCTGCTGAGGACAGGGAAGATCAGGAATGAGAGTCAGATGCCCCTGAACCCTGAATCTGAGTCTGGACTCAAGGGACCGGTCTTGGCTAGAGATACAGCTCTGAGATGCTTAGCAGTCGATGGTATCTGAACTCACCAGGAGATGCCAAGTGAGAGTGGATCAGTACAAAAGTGGCACCAGGATCTTACCTGCGAGGATTTCCTTAGTGAACAGGGTAGGGACATCAGCAGAGGGCA
>CABHPQ010131016.1:1751-12493 GCA_902168405.1 Peromyscus aztecus | reverse complement strand
AGAGGAGGAGGAGGAGGAAGAGGAGGAGGAGGAGGAGAAGGAGGAGGTAGCAGCAGATCTAGGCTTTGTGGAGTCCAAAGCCTTCTCAACAATAGAGACAGAATTACAGATATAAACTCAGATCGATTGCCCTGGAAAGATCCTAAGGGATACCGAAGTTGAATTTCATTTTCTTCATGGTAAATCCATCTTTATTTGGGAAATAGCTAAGATGGAAACCAACCCACAGTTGAAATTCCATTGTTCTGGCCTGTTATTATACCATTTAAGGCAAGGATGGTGTGCCTTTTCTTTTTTTCTTTGTGACACTTTTATCTCCCAAGAGTTATTGTTCATCCTACTATATCTTCCTTTATATAATAATAATAATAATAATAATAATAATAATAATAATAATAATAATTTATTATTAAATTCTACCCACTGTCCTATTTAACTCCTACAGAAAAGACTACATTTTGTACCCCTTCACTACTTTTCCAAAGCAACATCCTCAGTACTTATTTTAGATTGCCTTGTGTTAACACAGCACTAAGTTAGTATTGAGTGCTGACTTGTGGTTCCTAAATCCCATCCCCACTTATGTGGTGAAACCCTAACTCTCATTGCTGAAATGTGACCTTAGTGGGAGACACAGTATTTAAAGAGGTACCATAAAATAAAATGAAACCATTGGGGGGTGCGGGGCTCACATCTGGTCTGAATGGTGTCTTTATCAGAGGAAGAAATTTGAACACGCTGGAGATAAATACGTGTATGCAGGAGCCAGGTGAAGAGGCATCAACTAGACAGCTATCTACAGACCTATAATAGAGGCCTCAGAGAAGACCCAGCAGGTTTGGCAGCTTGGTCTTGGACTTAAAGTAAAGTTTCTAGAGTTATGAGAAAATAAATTTCTGTTGTTTAAATCACAAAGTGTTTGCCATGTTCTTAAGGAGGGTCTAGTAGGCCAATACTACTACCCAGAGTTTATCCACTAAGTTGCCACTAACTAACATCTTTCTTTCTTCAATATGTTTAAAAACATATTCTTGTTTCCTTCCTTCCCTAGGACAAAACTGAGAGTACAGGGCAAGAGTACAGTGATGAATTAAAATTAGCATTTTGACATGTACTGCTGATCATCCAATATCCCTTATGTTGCTGGGGAAATTGAAGTCCCCTTTAGGATTCTTAGTCTCATTAATACAACACATTTAAGAAAACGACTCAGGAGGCAGCTTGCAAACGAATTCATTAGAGTTTGTAAGAAAAATAACAGAGCAGGCAAGCTGGAAATCTCCACAGTTGTGGATAAGAGGGGGTTGGGAAAAGAGGAAAGACCTGTCTCTTCAAGTTAGGGTCCAAGAAAGCTGGGATGCTCAGCAATGGAGGCCTGGAAGCAGGTGAAGAGTGGAAGAGGAGGGGAAACTCAGAGAGAGGGTGGGAAAGCTCAGTGTGTCAGGGAGAGCATGCTTGGGCCATTGGCCAGTATGTGAAAGGAAAATAGATGAAGAACTAGATGGAACAGTCCTACTTTTTGTGAGTTAGAAGTATCTTAAAGAAAGAGGCTGTAGTATGCAATGTCTAATCTTTGGAGAATATCAGAATGCCAGGTCTCTACTCAAAGCCAGAGATTTTGCATTCTTTTGACCAGGAAGATGTAGCTTTCCCTCAGTGGGCCTCAATAAAGTCCAAGAATGGCTCTCTTTTCATATGGTATTTTAAGTCTGAGGAGAGTCAGTTGTAATATTTTACTTCCTAATATTACTGCCAAAATGGGATATGCAGTCAAAAGATAATTGTGAGGGAAGGGTCTCTGTTGCTGGAGAGCTTCTCTCCAGGTCCCACCAAGCCCCACAGTCCCACAACCCATGTATAAAATAATCACTCAGACGCTTATATTACTTATAAACTGTATGGCCGTGGCAGACTTCTTGTTAACTGTTCTTATATCTTAAATTAACCCATTTCTATAAATCTATACCTTGCCACGTGGCTCGTGGCTTACCGGCATCTTCACATGCTGCTTGTCGTGGCGGTGGCTGGTAGTGTCTCCCCCTCCTTCTTCCTCTTCCCTCAATTCTCCTCTCTCCTTGTCCAGCCTATACTTCCTGTCTGGTCACTGGCCAATCAGTGTTTTATTTATATAGAGCGATATCCACAACAGATCTCCAAGGCTATTAATCTCTACCTAGAAATAAAAAAGAAGCAAAGGTCTCTAGCTGGGCTGGTTGTTTATGGAGTGGTGTGAATGTCTATTCATATCATGATAGTACTTGGGAGGTGGAGGCAGAAGGATAAAAAAGTTCAAGGTCATTCTTGGATGCACAGGGAGTTCAAATCCAACCTGGGCAGAAGACCTTGTCTCAAAAAAGGGGTGGTGGTGGTCTACTTGCTTTAGAGAAGCTTCTTTGACGAAGGGTGATAGTTATGCTTATCTGTGATAATAAAGATAAGATTTAGAGAGTAGTTAAGGCATTGTGCTGGTCCAGCGAAGTGGCAGTAATAGATTCTCTTCTAAGACCCATGACCTCACTAGCCCAGGGTAGATGGCCAGGTTTCATGCACAACGTGTGATTTCCCACCTGTAGAGCGGGCCTTAAGTCCATTTAGACAGCTGCTGGTTACCACCAACATGTGAGTGCCACTATTGTACCTCACAGGTATATTGCCATGCTGGCCATGTTTTCGTTCATAGGTTCCACAGCAGGGTAAGATTATTACTTGCTTCTTTCCCTTAACAGCTTGCAAAGGACTTTCTTGTACTATGGGAGCTAGACCATAGGATTGAAGCTTTCAGGTTTGATCTAGGTTGACTCATCCAGTCTTGTGTGCTGTCTTTAACAATAGGAGCTCAAGGAAGACTATTACAGTGATCCACAACTGGACACAGTATAAAAATCAGTGGATTGTGGGGAATCTCAGCCCCAGTGGATACATAATGGAGCCTGTATCTACAGTTTGGGGAACATTGCGGAAGAGTGGGTAGAAAGACTGTAAGATCTAGAACACCAGGGATTTTGATGCCTAATGGCATCTCTTAGAAATGGCTGCATGAATAGGACCTAAACAGCTGGGCGACCTAAACAGCTGGGGCGGTGGTGACACACACCTTCAATCCCAGCCCTTGGGAGGCAGAGGCAGGTTGATCTCTGTGAATCTGAGGCCAGCCTGGCCTCCCAAGCTAGTTCCAGGAGAGCCAAGGCTACACAAAGAAACCCTGTCTCAAAAATCCCAAAGACCTAATAAACAATGATAATACCAATAGACACACTAACACGAAAGGGGGAAAAATACATGGGATCTCATCCTTACACTAAGAATTCCAGGCAGCTAATGACTGCTAAGAGGAAGAATTAGCCTCTCCCAGGGATGAGCCTCTGCTGGTATTCAGTACAAAGCAGTCAGCCCTCCAACCATATACACAGGCAACAGAAATGGGCTCAGCGGGTTGTGTTTATATATTTGCACTCATACATATGTACACATATGTATATGCATGTAACAATAATGAAGGAGAAAGAAGCCATCAGTTTGAGAGTCAAGGGGAGGAGGGGAGAGATGTTGAAGGAGGGAGGCAACACGGGAGAGGCTGGAGGGAAGAAAGGGAAGGGGGAAGCGATGTAATTACATTTTAATTAAAAATATAATTTTTTTTTTTTAAAATTGAGGTACTTAATGTATTCCAAGTACATCAGGAATCCTGTTCCTGATGAAAGTCCACTTGAAAAGCATATTTTATACACGGTACAGCTGTCTGACTGCTATTTGAAATCGGAGAGTTCCTTGAGTGTGAAAAGCTCTACAGTAAGCTCTTAAAGATGATATTCTTGGAACACTGGTTCATTTAATTCACATTGCACCGGACAGAAGAGCAACATGCTCCACATAGCCAGCTTGTTAATTTCTAGTTGATCATAAATTGCTATCCTATGAGTGTACTGATCCAGGAGAACTCATTATCATATATCCAGTTATATGCAAAGGCATATCAAAAGAAGGGAAACAGTTGTGTTTACAGGAAACCTTATCTAGCTAGCAATTCCTTCTGGTAAGTTGGAATTCTGTTTTCTGGATATATTTTATTTTCATTTGGGCGGATCTCATCCACCCATTGCACCATTCGTTAGCTTAATAAACACCACTTTATTAAAGTTCTAGGAATAAAATCAGGTTTAGAGATTGTTAGGCAAGTGCTCTACCACTGACCTATGGCGCCAGCCCAGAGAAGATTCCACTTTTGGCTTCCTCTTTCTCTGCTCTTGTATAGTTATGGTCAAGGGCTGAACCCAGGTCCTGAGACTTGCTCCAGAGGGCGTTCTTCCCATCCTTTACGCCCCAGACTTGACAAACATCAATTGAACTGGCAGTTGAATTGAAAAACACCGTGTTAGTTCTGGAAATGCAGTTCTGACCAATGCAGACAGTAATGCTGTGAGCATTTAACTTGCATTTTAGTTTCCACAGCTCATCTATTAGATTGTATTTATTTATCTCATTGACTAAGAACATTTCTCCCTGCTTTGGCTTAGAGGTGTTCATCTTTACTTTCTCCACTGCTCACTTCTGTGAACGTTGAAAATCCTGTACACATGCAATCAAACCTTCCACAGAAGTCCGGTTTAGGTTTTTCCAAAAAAGTCTTCGATCCCTACCGCTTGAAAGCTCTTGTGTCCCATGATTCACAACCCCAGGCATCATCACAAATCAAAGTTCCAGAAATCTGAAAATTATGTGCGAAGTAAACACATTTATTTCATTCTTGGCCAAAGCACAATCGGATATTGAGATTGATGCATCTCCCCCTGGGGTTGGAATAATTCAACTCAGCTAGTTCTCTAAAAGCAAAACCAGAAATAAAACACAAAACTAAACAAAGCAAACACTACCAGCAGAAATCTCGGGGTCTATAGGCCATTGTTTATTTGATCTTACACTTTTCTCTTTCTACAACAAGTTGAGGGAAATTTGACTTGCCTGGATTGCATGCTTGTACCTGCTCCTCTCCTGTGATCCTTGCCCACCTGGTAACACACTAAGGTTAACTTGTCTATCTTTGATATGCCATGGTCAGAGTTCTTGATGTCCACACACATATGCAACTGCTGTTTAGGATATCAGAAGAAAGCAAAGAGGGACACTTCTAATTTCAAGGTACCTTGTATGCTTTCGTCTGATTCTGTAGATTTTTGTCCAAGGAGGGAGCTTGTAAAAGGACTGCCTGAGGTAGAAACGGATGGAGGCAAGCCCCTGCAGAGGTGGCCTTACCTAACCATGTCACCTCTCAGCAGCTAGGACCCCTGTGAACTGGATAAAGTAGGCTGAATGGCACAATCGCCCGGAGGCTACAAAAGCTAGACATCTGAAGATGCTTTCTTGTTTCAAGGATATGCCTAACCTACTTTAAAAATATCCCTTTAATGGAGACTTTAAAAGGAAGTTCCTTTCTGTTATGAGGTCCATGGATCCTTAAGTAGTTGGTGCCTTTGTTGGTTGGTTTGAGTGACTTCAAAGCGAAATATCATGATATCGTCTCCAACAGAAAAGCTTTTTCCACTGGCTTGTAAATAAATTAATATTTTAAGAAGACCGATTTTGTGCTTTTAAACACTGCATACTTGGAATTTCTTCATACTTGGAGGACGAAGGAACACTTAAACACATCGCCATGATGCACATAAATACGGCTGGCAAAGCTTTTATGGATACAGACAACACTGTAAAATATATATCTTCCTCTTAAAGATCCTTAGGATTTGTACATTTGCATAAGGTCTGGTCGCTGCTTTGTGGGGTAGATCTGATGAGGAAGATGGAATCATTGCTACTTCCATCCTTGCTGGTCTTTGTGGGAAGCCAGATCCGAAAGTCATTTTCTCCACTGTACTTCACTAGACTCATAAATTTATTAAACCTGACTTGTCCTTATAAGAAATCTTTAAACCTATCATTGCTTGTATCCGACGGGATGCATCTTTCTTTTTGTGTGTGCACATGCATGTGTGTTGGCTCATGTACATGTGTGTGTAGAGGTGTGTAAGAACATACCTGTGCACATCCAGATGGAGACCAGACAAGAACCTCACGTGTAGCTCCTCAAGCACCGCCTCTCTTGCTTCAGATAGGAACTGTTACTAGCCAGGAACTTGCTGAGTAGTCTACACTGGCAGACCAACAAGTCTTATTTTTGCCTGCCCAGGACAGAGATTCCAAATGTGTGTTACCAAGCCTGGCTTTTTTATTTTTTATTTATTTTTATTCATTTTACATACCAACCACAGATCCCCCTCTCATTCCTCTTCTTGCTCCCCCACCCCCACCTTCCCCCTACCCTGACCCCACCTCTCATCCCCTCCTCTAACAGGGTAAGTTCTCCCATGGGGGGACAGCTAAGCCTGGTACATTCAGTTGAGGGAGGACCAAGCCCCTTCCTGCTTTATCAGGGGTGAGCAAGGTGTCCGACCATAGCTAATGGGATCCAGAAAGTCAGCTCATGCACCAGGGATAGACCATGATCACACTGCCAGGGGCCCCTCAAACAGACCCATCTACACAACTGTCTCCCATATGCAGGGGGTCTAGTCGGGTCCAATGCAGGCTCCACAGCTGTCAGTCTAATGTTCATCAGTTCCCACTAGATTGATTCAGTCATCTCTGTAGATTTCCGCATCATGATCTTGACCCCCTTTGCTCATAGAATCCCTCTTCTCTCTCTTTGACTGGACTCCTGGAGCTCGGCCTGGTGCTTGGTTGTGGATCTCTGCATACGTTTTCCTCCGTTACTGGATGAAGACCAAGCCTGGGCTTTTAAATAATGTGGGTTGTAGTGATCAATCTCAGCAAAGCAAGCACGTTTTTGACTAAGGTATCTCCCAGATCCCAATATACTATTCTTTATGGGAAAGAACATTTTATATTAACCACACATCTTCCTAGTCTACTTAAATATATGTGCAATTGGGATTATTTTAAAGGCCTATGATATCTTGGGTTGTTGAAAGAACCTGGGCACAAGGTTTCTGTGCTCCATGAGAGACGCTTGTCTGTAGAGTAACTGTGAGCAAGCCATGCGGCATCCCCAAATCTGAGTCTTTTATCTGCAATGTGAGAGCTGCACATCTTTCTCAATCAAGTCTGTAAATCTGTGGTTTTTTTTGTTGTTGTTGTTTGTTTTTGTACTCATCAACATAGCGATTGTACAGCACAAGAGACTTTATTTCTCCGTCAGAACAATTAAGTTCCTCCTCCATAGTGGCTTTGCAGCCTTGCTTTCTGAGGAGTTTTAGGGGTTTCAAAGGACATAGCCAGGGTGTCAGGTCTCCCATACCTTTGAGCTTGACAGTTCAGATACAAGGACCATAGTCTATGGCCCATTATCCTTTACAGAAACCATTTTATCATACGTGAAAGGAAGACTGGCCACTCATACCTGTGAAGAGAAAGAAATTCATTCAATATTTTGTCAGACTTAGTCAATCCTTCAAGGATATCATGAGGAAAAATAATGGACTGACTTTAAATTGTCAGTTTACCTCTAGGTCTAAACAAAACGCAACATGAGAACATTTGAATATGGCATTTAAGGTGATAGCTTCTCTCTACATGCTGTGCTATTTCTAGGCACTTAGAACCTACCCATTTGCAAAGGCAAGATCGCTTCTTGGAGCTTATATTTTCCCAAAGGACTGAGGGGTACACGGGACCCATAATAGTGTGTGGAGGATGCAGTGAAGGAGAAAGGAAAGAGAAAAGTTAGAAGAAGAAGGTTATAGCTTTAAATAGGCTTTCAGATAGGTTGTACCGGGAGGTGACGTTTTTTGAGCTTGAAGTAAGTGAGGGAAGGAGTAAAGGAGGAGACTAGAGAGACAAATTCCGATCAGAGGCACGGGAGGATGCACACATTAAAGTCTCGCGGTACACGTGGAGTGTCGCCTGCGTCTTAGAGGCTAGTGTGACCGCTACAGAAGAGCCAAGCAGAGGCGAAGGACCGATTGAAGAGAGGACATTGTGCCGCACGTCTGCCCTTTGCTTCTTCCCCTTTTCAGTGCAGTGATGAACCTACTTCCTTCCTAGACTCCTAATTGGTAAAGGTGCTGCAGGCAACACACACACTGTTGGCGTTTATTCCGAGTGGGAGAGGGAGGGGGAGGGGGCGTCGATGAACTCCTATTCCAAGTGAGTCAGTCCAGTGGTGGAAGCAAAAATAGTTTGTGTAAGAGGGCAAGGTGATGCTGGGGGGGGGGGGGGAGGTAGGCGGCCACTGCTGCCATCAAGGTGAGGCCCATCCTACAGCATCTGCATGCTAGGTCAGATTAGTGCTGAATGAATACACAATTGGCCGGGTGATAAACACATTCTCACCCTAGCCTGAAGTCTCATTTGGGTCTTAAGAAATGATTTCTCCATGTCTACTCTGATTGGTGTAAATCCTATGTGTTACCACCAGGGCAACTCTTACTTCTAAACAGGATTTTCAAAATTGAGCTAAATACCATGAATTATTAAAGGGCATTCAATTCCCCCACCCGTAGGTCATTTGGTTTCTGCTTTATGAATGAGATGTATTTAAAAGTATGTCTTTCCTTTTTCCAACAAACTATCTTAAGTGTCTACCATACTTTCTTTGGCACAAAGTCGAAGACAAAAAGCGTTGGATGGTAGATATGGGGGTAGATATTAATCAGATATTACATATCAAAATCACACTGAAATGAGTAATAGAAAGATACAGAGATCCTGAGAAGGTATAGAACAGAGATGCTCTCTCTCTCCTGTGTGTGTGTGTGTGTGTGTGTGTGTGTGTGTGTGTGTGTTTCTGTGGAAGCCTTCTCTTGGACTTTACCATAAATAGCACCCTAAGAGTTCTTTCATATCTAGTAAGCAGTTCAAGTTAGGTTTAAGTTAGCCCCCGGCTTGTTTTGGAATGCAAACAGGGAACTTCCTAGTTTAATCTGAGGCCCTAAGTAGGACTCATCTACTGGTTCAAGGCAGGGTGGGACCTTAGCTTAGATCCGGGACTGTTCTTGTAGATGCAGTATATAGTCCCGAATGTGACTTTCTTCCCTCAAGTGTACTTTGTGGAGTTCTCAGAGAAGGAGGTGGAATTTCCTCATTCAGAGTACGTGCTCTGTCCTAGGAGCCGTTCCAGGAATTTCAGTGCGTTCGCTCTTGTCTCGCTTCCTCACAGCCCACATCTAATCTAGGCTGTCAGCAGTATGATGAAAAATGCATCCCCAATCTGACAAGCTCTGTGTTTTCCCGTTCGTTTAACCCACCATCAGCCCAAACTCAGGCTTTTCTGCTAGTCTGCTCTTTGCTCTTTCCGTTTCTACACGTTGGCCCACGTAGTCCGTCCTCTGGCAGGGACGGGGAGGGTAAAAGGTGAATCCATGTGTGCCCTCTCCCTCTGTGAAGTTCTCTAGGGGATTCCTTTTGCCACGACAGAAAAGTGGTTACCCCTCACGAAGCTGGGGAGATTCCAGGGAGTTTCCCTTTGATGGTTCCCTTATCTCTTGGTGCTCCCAAACTATAGTCTGGACTGTGTAGATTCTTGGTTCACACTAGATGAGTTCCGGGATTGGAGTCCTCGCACTTGCTGTTTTTTTTTCTGGCCACGCCCACTCTACTCAGTCATTCCATAACTCGTTTCCTCTCCTTATTGGGAAACTCTCCTCCAATTCTGAGGAACACGCACTGAACACTAGTGTGAAATGCCAATCAACCCTCTGCCCTTCGTCCTTGCTTTCTGATCCTTGCTTTACTCCTCTTTATAGCCTGTACCACACTCAATGTGAGGTGCATTTAAGTGATTTTATATAAATTCCATAATGGGACCAAAAGTTTTTTATTTATTTATTTATTTTAGATCACTCTGTATTCTGAGACCTACACATGCTGTCTGGCTTATGACAGTAGTCTATACATTTTCCCAATACTCTTTACCTAACTTATTGATCTTTCAAACTCTGCCTTACACAGTTTTCAAAGGCAAGCACCAAAAGTGCAGAACCATCTCTAGCACTGTGCATGTCCCTCTAGCACTGTGCACGTCCCTCTAGCACTGTGCACATCCCTCTAGCACTGTGCATGTCCCTCTAGTACTGTGCACGTCCATCTAGTACTATGCACGTCCCTCTAGTACTGTACATGTCCCTCTAGTACTATGCATGTCCCTCTAGTACTGTGCACATCCATCTAGTACTGTGCATGTCCCTGTAGTACTGTGCATGTCCCTCTAGCACTGTGCATGTCCCTCTAGTACTGTGCATGTCCCTCTAGCACTGTGCATGTCCCTCTAGCACTGTGCATGTCCCTCTAGCACTGTGTATGTCCCTCTAGCACTGTGCACGTCCCTCTGGCACTGTGCATGTCCCTCTAGTACTGTGCATGTCCCTCTAGTACTGTACATGTCCCTCTAGTACTGCGCATGTCCCTCTAGTACTGTGCATGTCCCTATAGTACTGTGCATGTCCTTCTAGTTCTGTGCACGTCCCTCTAGTACTGTACATGTCCCTCTAGTTCTGTGCACGTCCCTATAGTACTGTGCATGTCCCTCTAGTACTGTGCATGTCCCTATAGCACTGTGCATGTCCCTCTAGTACTGTACATGTCCCTCTAGCACTGTGCATGTCCCTCTAGTACTGTGCATGTCCCTCTAGTACTGTGCATGTCCCTCTAGTACTGCGCATGTCCCTATAATACTGTGCATGTCCATCTAGTACTGTGCATGTCCCTCTAGTACTGTGCATGTCCCTCTAGTA